>DWHO01002735.1:0-12893 GCA_018247575.1 Eurytides lysithous rurik
TCACATATAAAACTTTAAAATAAAATTATTTTTTTAGAAATTATCGGATATTTTCTTTGTAACAGAACTTATGGCTAAACTAGGTACATCTTTCAATTACACAAACTGTTATCTGCTTTGAAGGTGTAAAAAATGTGATCACGTAAAGATTTTCTATAAAGAATATTACAAAGAGATTTAATTATACAACTTGAAACTGCATCAAAATGTTGTTTGATGGCTGTAATCAATCTTTTATGACTTTCTTGGTTTCATCTTTAAGAGAAAAAAATCATAGAAAACAAAGAAACAAAAGAACAACAACTTAACAAAAGAAAATAACTGTCAGTTGTCATTAGAATAAATCTGAGGTAGACTGACGCTTGTTATAGTGAAAAGAGTTGTTATAAAACAAGTTTAAATGCGAATAAAAAACTAAAACCTGAAGAGCTGTAAAAACCCCATCACTCAATTTAGTGTTTCATATCGCATGTAATTAACCATAAAAAATATTTCTGACAAATTTTGATCTTTAGTAAAATTAATATACTAAAGTAAATAAATTGCGAGTATGTTTGTAATTCCTTTTATATTTAGGGTATTGTTATTTACAGTACTATACCCTTCTTACTCTATCATAATTCTTCCTTCCTTTATAAAATTTCTGATGTAAATATAATAAGCATAAGTTGATGTGGGGATACCATTTAAAGCATTAGCTTAAAAACCGCTTCTTGTGGATTGGATTCATTGTGTCACGTAGTTGTGCAACGTCTAATTGAAAGTTGGAAAGTAGGTTTACAAGCTTTTAGTTAGAGGTATACTTACGTCTCTCATATTATATGTGATCTCCAAGTTGTTAACAAACGTTGAACGGAATTCTGGATACATGTCAAGGACGTCCAGCAAATCATCTCGATGCACGCGATGCAGGTCGCAGTAGGTGAGGGCGCGCACCCTGCAGTTACTGCGACCAACGCTCGAATAGATGCAAGGATTTTCGCCAAAGATGTCATCCTTTCCTGAGGATTTGAGGCCACCGTCAAAACTTAAAAATGTAGTGGTTTCCATAGGTTCTAATCTTTCCCCATTCAACGATACACCATTATTTTGATACTTGACATTGGGAGGAGAAAATTTGATAAATTTGATTTTTATTCAGTAACAAATTATTTATACTGAACTAGTAAACAACAACATCAATGTAATTTGTCAGATACCGTTTCACTTTGAAAATGTAAAAGTGAGGTGTGATCAGTGAACAATACTATCTCATGTTTGTTCTGTACTACACAATTAGGATAGGTTGTTTATATAAATGAGGAAAAGCCCTAGAATAGACCCCTGTGGTACCTCCATGTCCAGTGGGGAGACCTCTTGCCATTGACATCAGCCCTCTAAATCCTATTGTTCAGAGGTTTCTAGCTCATGTAGCCCGTGTGCGTTAGTTACTCTAGCGCACTCTTGCAAGCGCGTGGTCAAAATGTAGCTGGAATCGGTCGGGAGGACATTATACTATAATGTCTTCCCGACCCCGATTCCGGCCACGGCGATATCATTCAAGTGCGCAGGATTTATTGTAGTGCACAAGTGTTTGCGCAGATGCCGGTGCATTCACGAGACGACGACCACGACCGGAGAGAGATCAGGCGCAGAGGCAGTGACATTAAACCAACCTGTTGATAACGACTTCTTCAAGCCACCGCTAGACGGCGTTGGCAAGAAGCCGGGGCTGACTTTTTACATGTCCATCCGATGCGTGGATTATCTTACTTTTCAGGCGATCGGGTAATCAGCCCGTAGTGCCCTAATCAAACTAAGAACAACAACATAAAGTCATTGACCTCCGCGGAATTCGAACCCACAACCTCCGATCTCTACCTCTAAATCTAGGTGTTCTTTAAAACCTCAACACTGACGTCTGTTGTAGAGGGACCTTTTCTTAAAGCAGATTGTGTGCATCAAAGTGAACTAGCATTTGATTAAATATATATTTTTTAAAACCTTAACTAATGCAGGAAGAATGGATACAGGTCTAAAATTATAAGGCTCTGTTGTAGTCCCGGATTTGAATAAGGGTTTGTACAGTTTTGGTGATCGAATACGTGTTTTGTCTTTCCTCTTTAGTATTATTCAGTTCTAGCATAGAACAATATTATGAATATACCATTGATTTCATACTTTGTCTGATTATGTAAATTACACTATTAATTTATTTGATGTTGTTCCGGTAGTTTAAAGAACTTAGTAACTTCGACTTTAATGCGTTGTTAATGTTTACCTAATATAGCCATGACAATATCATCCTTTAAAATTTCGATTGATCCCCTTGAGATGAAATAAAGAGAAGCCAGAACATCTCCTCGGTGGACAAGGGTTTCTCCGGGTGGTGCGTGCGTCGTTTTGAATCTCAAAGATAATGCTCTGAAATAAAATAATTATCGATGATATAAGACATAAAAATGCCTTGACAATACATATATTTTCCCTTTCATTAAAACATTTGACAATATTGTTAGAGAAAAAAATAATTTCAATCTTAAACGAAATTAAAACACGAGATGTTTTTTTGTAATTTGCAACGTTTCAAATTCTTCTTGAAATTAAGGGTCTAAGATGGGATGGGGACTAAGATGCGATTCTCGTTTGTTTTTGATTGGATTTATGCATAAACTGCTTATATGATTATGTGGTTTTGAATATAATTTATTTAATTACAGGAACCTAAGCTGCCGACAAACTCCAATTACCTTTATTGAACTAAGGATAAATTTTTTTATTGCTTTAATAATGTACTTTTGCGAGGGTTTGGGCATATCAAACCATATAAGGGTAAAACATGCACATTGACCACCCTAACATATAATGGTTAGGGTGGTCAATAATGTGCATGTTTTAACTGGTAGTGCTTTCATTTAGCGTTATGTTTTTTAATTCAGGTTTAAACGCATCATTTTGTTTTAACTTTTGTGTTTTCTAGAAGGATTGGAGACAAGAAGACTAGCAAAGTTTTTACTGTCAATAATATTTTGATAAATCGATCGAATTCTAAAAGTATACTTAATGTAATGAAATAATTGTACCTTAAGCAACCCGGGCTAGCTCCTTCGAAAGCGGCACAATTCGCTAACAGGTTTCTATTTAGATGCAAGCAGATATCGGCTTGAAGGCACTCAGGAAAACCTTTGAGTACACTAGAAGTATCGATTCCATTGGTATAGCTCCAAGCGTGTTGAAAATACTCTTCCAGTCTTTGGCGCAAAGGATTCGCAATCTAGATTTAGAGATGAAGGCATTTTTGTATTTTTTAATTGTGTTACTTCAATTACAACAGTATTGCTTATAACACTAACCTGGTGAAACCTTATGAATTCGCGTACCCTCAATATCTGTGTATGGTACCGGGCGGTGCCAGAGTATAGGCGTTGTATTATCGCGGACACGTTGCCAAATATACTAGCGTACATTAGCGCTGTGAAAAGACAATGTTTAAGTTAAACTTAACGTCATAATTTACAGCGTTTAATCCATGATTACACTTGTACTCTATTCGTCGACTTTATTTTAATCTAACACTTCTTAGGTGAAATTTTGCACTATTACTTTGCAGTAAATTACTTCTGAGAACGTGCTTCAGGATGATATGTGAATAGCTCGTGTCGGGCAAATGTCTAATTTCAACTATATCGACTAATTAAAATAAAATACTACTATTAAAAGCATTTAATATATCGTGATACTAACATCCAAGAAGCATGACAAATATCGTAAATCCTTTTTCCATATCGGTGTTAGGCGCCACGTTACCGAAACCCACACTGGTTAGAGAGGTGCAAGTAAAATATAGAGCTGTGATGTAACGTGACCTGAAATTAAAATTATGTTAACCTTTACGTCATCTAAACGAGCTTCAAAAATGGTCTACCTAGGTGCATGTAATGACAGATGACGATATAAAGCCTTTAGACTCGAATAATAATCATCGAGCATCATATTCATCGTCAAAACTGTCGAATAAACTATATGTATAAATAAGCTCAAAAATAAATAAAATCGGTAATATAAACTTGGTACTAAATTTTTATTATTATTATTTTATTTTCTAATAGCGTTTTCTTAATATTCTAAACAAAGTTAAATAAAACTCAATACTATTAAAGACCTGTAGGTTTATTCTAAACCCTACGAATAATAAACTAAGGTTTATAGTATTATAATGGGAATGGATTGCTAACTAATAGTTAACTTCAAATTAAGATTTTAATATCAAATAAAGATTTTTAATAAAAAAACTGACCTCATCGATGGACCAGTAGAGTTATCGTATGTAGCTTGTACATCATTCGCAAGAGCATCCAACCAGCCAATAGGAGCTTGTAGTTGAGGTCTCTCCCAATTACCAATTGCGTACCTGAAGAATTAATTTTTTTCCATAAATCTCTTTAGTTGAAACTGATCGAGACGCTATTAATGTCATGATAGCGGTTTTTTGCAGCATGTTATATATTATTGATTTGCATATAATATCACGGGTAATGAAACTAGGTAATCATCACACGGAAATAAAAATAGGCTTGTCAAAAACACCTCGATATCGTGCCCGGGTGAAAAAAAAATTCGTGGGTCTGCGTATAAACAATAAAATTCTGCGAGACATCCTGGATCTACTACTTATGCCTTTTAAATCTAAAATTAAAAATATCTATTGCAAAAAAGTTATCATACAGTTCAAGAGTTTAGTCCTTTCTTGTACGTAACTTGTGTGGTACGAAGTTTAAGAAGTAGAAGAAGATTGTATTGAAATTATATTTATATTATATATAATTATATTTTTTTACCGAATTAAAAGACGAAACGAGTATATCTCACGATTGTACGCTATGAGCTTGTCCACATGTTGTACTGTGTTATGCGGTGTACACAGTTGTACATCGCCGTACCATATTTTGGACTGCATCACTACTGCTTGGTTCTGATTTGCACTCGCCATGAAGAGATGTCAGAATTAAGCAGTAACGTTAGAAACTTTTTACTTAAAAGTGGTGCAGTTATCACTTCCACGTATGGTATGGTAAATGGCGGTAGGGTAGGTACCATTGACAATGCTGCGACACTATTTCAAGCGGACTCTATAAATAAATTCTACCACTACTTCTACTACCTTCACAAAGAAAACATTTCACAAGAACTTTAATTATTAAAAATATTGTCTGGTACAGAAATGCTCTGAAAGTATATGGCAACAAAAACATTCTTAGGGAAATGGTATTAAAACACGGATGACTATAGGAATAATGTACGATAATGTTTTTTTTTTGTAAAATCATGCAAATCAATCAATTATGTTTTACAATTAGGCGACTTAATCAGGTTTGGAATCAGAATTCGTTTATCTGATATTGAGCGACATAGTTACCCATAATAGCACCGTACCACGGTATATTAAACTGCAACAGTTTAAAATCTAAGATATATTTCTAGAGTATATTTATATGTCCAGTAATTAAACTGGATCTGAACCTTCAAACCAGTAAATTGCATTGATTGTATGTTATTTATTACCGCTCGAAAATAGAATATCTGGCAATGTTCTGGTACTTTTTCAGGTGGACCCTGAAGAGTTTAAGCAGTCACAAAAAAAATGGTGTTCAAGAAACTGGTACTTACCAAATACACGCAAGCCAATGGGCAAAAAGGACGAATGTAGCCATAAGGAGGAGTAGGACGGCAGTGCCATATTCAGAGTATCTATCAATTTTTCGCGCGACGCGTACGAGTCTTAGAAGCCTCGCTGTTTTCAACAAGCCGATGAGCGTCGTCGTCTGCGAACAGAGTGCTTGCTTAGTCAAATAGCGTTGTCACAATGTGCCATCGTATGCGTAAACCGTATTGAAGCTTTTAATGAACGTTCGCATATGATCGAGTAGCATTAATGAGGCCACGCAGCGAATCACGCGTACCAAGCAAAAACTCGTCTAAGTAATACTATGCGAGCGACTTTCGTACTCAGCCAAACTGAGCTAAAGTTTGCAATAAAAGCAATTGTTCTGGTTTCTATGGTATTAGCTGGCTTCGTCATAACTTGCGGTGCACATAATTTAACTAATAGTTACATAATTAAACTAAGTTTTACGTTTTGATTGTTTTAAGCTATTTTCCTTCTGTAAAGGGACTTAAATATGTCCTGGTTGTGTTTTACCTATTTAAAATATCGACAGAAGCTTAAATCTATTTATAATCAAATCAATTAATAATAAACTAATATGTAATTATATATTGCGCTCAATAAAATACATCGTGTCTCGTAGCTTGCATAAACCCGCGCATAAGTTAAAGAAGTCTCTATAAGTGCATAGTTTATATCTTTTTATTTAGTGACTATCTTTACACCTAAAATGGTTAATATATTCAAAGCTTCGTCTGAAATTGTAAAGTTTAAAGAAATCGCACACGTAATTAAACAAACATTGACACTAATCTAGTCCCAAAAAAACAAGAGTTGTTTGAATACGATTTATAAAATTTAAAAATTTTATAATATCTTCTTTTTCATTCATGAAGATTTTATACACAACGACAAATTAAATTTAAGTAAAATTTGTTGACACATATTTTGTGAGTGTGTTTAATTTTTGAAACATACGAGCCTTAACAGCACAATTGTAGTTTATTAAGGATTAAGTTAACATTGTTTAGAAATATCGTACAAAAAAGAACCATAAGTCACTTTGCTTGAGTTTTCTGACATTAGTAAGTATACATATGTATATAAAATGATATTAAGTTTTGTAACGCCAACCAATCACTCGTTATTTCAGAAATGCTGTTCGAAGAAAATCTGTAAAGTAATATTTCAGTAATAGATTCGATCAATAACCATATCTGCATCTATTTTATTTTTTATGATTTATATTTTGTTTTAGGCATGGCTTGTGTTATTAATTGCCCCCTTTTTGTAACATAATCAATTTAAAACAGACACTGAAAACAAATTTTACTTTGAATTCGCATCGATTTAGCATTAGGTATAATTAGGCCTTCACAAACTTTTGATTTAAAAAAGAAACAAACATTAACTTAATAAATTATTAGATTTTTTTTTAAATAAAAAATTTCATCGAAATAATAAACGATAAAATAAAATTTAAAAAATCTAATATAATAAAAAAAATATTATGTTTTTAATGTTAAACAGAAATGAACTATAGACACATGTATGAGTATACTCTTGTCCAATGGAAGGTGGGTGCCATAATAGTATAATAATGTTCAGGATTTACTCGTGCTTTAATATGTAGTGAAAGGCATTTTGTTGTTTTATACAAGATTTAACAGTCTGGGAAGTGTGAGCGTATCGGTTACCAAGCTCTGTGCGCTTTGTGACACTTGCACTCAAATTATGGAAGAAGCTCATGAATATGATTACAGACGTCCATATTAAGCTTAATAACATTGCCTACTATTCCATTAATATGAGTTATTCTACGTCTCACCCTTTAACTAGTTTCAATCTTTACGCTACACCTAACATATATCTATTTTTTTTTAAAGAAGTAAATATAATTATTATTACCTTAAGTAACTTTCTGAAGTCGTTATAATAAAGTAAACGTTACTTTGTCTCACTTTGCGTCGAATCTACTTATTCCAGGTTGCTTTTAAAACAAGCAATTATGGGATAGAGAAATTGTGATAATGATGACGTAGGAATCAATTTTAAATGTTCGTAAAATGTTTTTGTAGCTAAGCTCGTGATTGCAGCGAGTGAGCGCTCCTTAAGTTCTGCCGCGGTGTTAAGATCTTAAACAAAGTACACTTTTGCTCAAGGGAAGCGTCCAACTCTTCCATTATGCATTCGCTTAGTGAATTAACAGCTAGTGGAAATCAACGAATCAAAATATAAAACTAAAGTTTAGGAAAATATAGTGGCAGCAACAAAAAATAGTTCACAAAGATGGTATACCTCATCACTTTCCAGCCCCTGCTGTAACAAGAAATGGTATTACAAATTCAGTATGCACCCACCTTGGGTTCTTTCATACCATGTGAAGGTATTATAAAATAAAGTATGAGAAATTAAAGTAAATAATTTTGCACAAAAAAGACTGAACAGCCTAATTCGACTCGATGTAATATATATTTGTGTTGTAACGGATTTTATCGTAATACATTTAAAATATAAGAAACATAAATTGTATGACATATGGTTGAATGCCAATAGTTTTCTTAAAGTGATGCTTCTTCTATAAGCGGTTTCAAAAGTCAATCAAAAGCCACTTTAAATCATGGGGCGTATTCGTGATCGGCATATAATCAGTCGTCTGAATTTGTGGTTCAGAATTAATTTAACAGTGTCAATTGCAATAAATGCATTCCGCTACTACACGTGATTCGTCTAAGAACGTCCAGAACTTCATTTGTCCGAAAAGTTGACAGTATTTTACTCGTTTAATCAATCTCCACATATTATAATTAGTATAATTAAGTTCAATAATACGTGCCGACTATCGAAATGATCACAGCGAGAACATGAAATGTAACTTGACCTACTTTTAGCTTTTACGACCTATTCTTCACGCAAACTTCGAATGAAACCGTTCACAATTAATTTGTTAGTAAAATAAATAATCTACCGTAGCAAGCAATATATTTTTTTTTATTTTATTTTCAGCTTTCAGAATTACATAATAATTTCGGACAATTGATCGTCTGGTTTCTATATCCCACTAGGGGTCAGGCACATATTGTCTTGTATATCTATTTCTAATGTTATTTATATGTGTTTGTGTGTAATGAAATTGAATAAAGTATGTGTGGTAGACGCGATGAAAAAGCAGCTCACTTCGTCGGTGTTGGTGCCGAAGAGAAGCAGGTCGAAGGGTATAGCGGCCACGAGGTCGATGATGAACCACCCGCGCAAGTAGTGCATGGCGATCTTCACCGGATCCGATTCGACTTCGTCCGCCGCATTTACGTATGTCGTACGGAAATTTATAAGGATGTCTATTATGAACGTCACGTCCACTGAAATTAACACGTAATTGATTAGATTAAGCTACATTGTTTTATTGTTTCAGTTCTACAGTTCATTGTTTGAGGGCTTTTAATAGTACACGGGGAACACGATGGCCTGGATGTTAAATCAACCATGAATAAAGTAACACGTCGAGACCTTAACACAGTTTAGCCCCACTTATCCGTTGCAGTGTATATTCAATCTGCCTCGTAAATAAGTTAGTAAAAAACGGATTACCTATCATGTCGATAACGACTATTGGATCCTCTCCGAAGCTACGCGATCTCTTGTCAAAATCAGGCTCGTTCAATTGGAATGCAGCCACGTACGGTGTAAATATCGCGGTGTAGATGACCAATATAAGGATCAACCAATCCCAAGCGGCCTGAAATTTAGTAGAAAAAAAAATTGAAAATAGAAATCCAATTTGCCGAGTTCGCTAGGCCAAGATATAGTTGCCCGTGGTAGTTTTAATTACTGAGTTAATAGCATGTGGGCATGGCGACTTGGCGCTTTTGCGTGAATACAAAAAATGAGGTCAGTGCGTTAAGTTTACCTAAGCAACTTCACTTTATCGACCTGGTCTGGACGTGTGGAATAAACAATTATTTCAACATAAATTGCGCCACATTGGAAAATAAACAATTTTTTACAGTCAATTAAGCTTTTTTTTTTATAATTATCTATGAATATTTTCAATTCGATTAGTTTCTTTACATTCAAAGAATAATATAAATTATAGTATTTAATGTTAACAAAGCCAAAACACTCAAAAAAAGTATCACCCTAGATGCACTAGGCTTGGTTTCTTTTTGTAAAACTGTGTCAGGTGTCCATCAAAGAAACTTTGTTTTGTACACAGTATACTTTCTTTTTCGACGTTGAGGTTTTGAAGTATTTTCTTGTTTTCTTTACAGTTGTTATTTTAGTTCCTTTTTTAATATTACGCAATTATAAAAAGTGTGTGTTAATGCGTATGTGTCTTCAATGTATATCAGAATATTAAATGTAATGTAATGTTAACTCCTATCTCATTGTGCCATATAAAGTAAGATAAGTTGATAAATGATTGACGATTATGAATTTTACATATTTTTGTTTAAAAGGCAGCCAGCGAGCAGGTAATAATCCTTTTAATAACTGATTGTCGTTGATGAGCACCCACCATACATCATTTTGAACATCATTTCTTAATATATATGCAGTGGCAAAGTTTAATGATATATTCGCGATGATCCTACTTATCAGACGAAATAGTTCTAGTTTACATCGCTTTTCTCTGGGGTTGTGGTACTTCCCGTAAGGAGGAGGAGGAGAGGAGGATGCATCAGGGAAACCAGCAAATAGAATTATAATAAATAATGTGAGAGACTGTTTGCTGTTTTTGTATTTTCTCCTCCAGTCTTTCATTATTATTATAACTATTTAACATTTAGTAAGAGAATATTATTATTATTTCTATGCTTTTACAGCTTACCTTATAAGGAGAATGGTGGAGGATTGTCCAGGGATGGGATGGTTGTGTGGTCCCCTTGTGACCGGCCGTTGCGCCAAGTGATAATACCTGAGGGCAAAGATAGAAGAAACTATTATCCCAGTGATGGTAAAGGAGTAATACATTTTTTTTTATTACAGTTTATTTCTTACGTCCGCTTTAACGAAAGTGTTTAATTACAAAAATTATTTGGTTTTTTTAAACCATAGCCGTTATAATGAACGGATATAAAATATTTTACATAAAATATACAAAAAACATGTCATGTTTAGTTATGTCAATGACAGTTTTTATATGTTTAGTATAATTTTAGCAAATCTATTTTCAATTTTCATTTTACAACTAATGTGTAAAATTGAAAAGCATAGTTCTGGCTAAATGTTCATATGTTTTTAGTTCAAAATACGAGATTGCATTAAAAGGTATGCAAAATGTTTAATTGGTGTACTGAAATATACAATGAAATCAATAGCTTCAGTATGTACGAGAAATACTAAATGATAAAATTTTTATTTTTATATGTATCTAAAAATTTAATTAAATTGATTTAAAGAATTCGCTACTTTTTGTGCAAGTGAAATTGTAGTCTATAAAATCTTTTTCTACATATGAAGTCTACGAATGTTGCATATATCTCACACCTTGATCGTTATTTCTTTTATGCCGTGATTCATGCACCAGAGGAGTCTAAGAAAAATAAAGATGATATTGTTATCTATAATTAAAAAAACGATAACACATAGTAAGGTTTTGCACTGGTAAACATGATTGAACGGCGGTTGGTTTTAAAATAACACCTGTGGTTTAAAAGTAAGTTTATCGACATAAAATCAGATTTTTGAAGACATATTACTACGACATTTTGTATGCCATAATTCTGTCTCGTGGCTATGGACTCTGTTAACGGTTTGAAACGTTGGGAATTTGTAATCAATTTAAATAAGATGAAGTCCGTAAAATAGTTTCATTTACAATGTATAGATGGAATACAAGAAATCATTATAAGCAAAAAGAAATTTCACAAGTAGCTTGAAGGTTTCTACGCCAATCCACCGCAAACCACAGTTTCTTAAACCATGGGAACTGTTGTTGAGTTTATCAACTTTCGTTTTTCATATCGGTTTCTAAGAAGTATGCTTGGTGCATATTGTTTGGTTTTATTTCTTGTCTACGCTGTATCGGCATTCTAAAATATTACAACATTTTTGGTAACTTCTGTTGTTTTTACCTGTCGTCGACGTTAATTCTAAAATTCAAATCTTTTGTATTAATGCATCTACATTTTTATTGTTGTAGTGCTTTAAATAGAGACTTTTATTTAAAACGGAAAAATTGGATAAAGCTTTGGAATTCGTGGCTCTTCATTTTAATGCATGTCGTTAAGAATAATCATCTCGAGTATACTGGAGCTGTTCATATTGTAGTGGCACTTTGATGGATTAAATGATCATTGAATTAATGATCTCTCTGCGGTCAGAATTTCGGTAGGTGACAGGTAATAGTGGTCCTTACGATATTGGCTTTTCCCTCTAATATAGGTACATAGTGTACATTCACCACGGCTCTTTTTATCCAGGTTGTTATTAAATAAAGTTGTTCCGACTTAATTACGTTTGTTAAATGTGTTTATTAAAGTCTAAATGGAAATACTTTACAGTAACCATACACGGTATATACTGAGATATCAGGCGTCCTAATGTTAAGTCCTATGTTAGCGACATATCATTTTTATATAATATAAAACGTCATAAAAAATTAAACGCTTATATAAATTATATACATTGTTGTGTTTGACGTTACTGTGCAGAAAATTTGCGATATTTTAATCGAATTCCTGAAAACATATAATTTTACCAGTCTTGCATCGTAACATTGTCTCTTACAAGACGATGAAAAAAAGAGGATACTATTTTTGGCTAAATCAGGGGAAACAGCTAACAAATGCAGCTAACAACATTTACATGTTGTTAGCTGCATTATATATATATATATATACAGAGTCCATGGTGACGCGTAAATACAAAATTATAATTGGTGTAATTTCATATAGTCTTTATAAGTTACTTTTTACTTGCGTAAAGCGGTTACATATGGCAAAACTAAAACGAATATATATTTTCTCCATAAATATATCAATATTACGTAAGTGTAGTTTTAAATTCCTCAAAGGTGTATTCACTCACACACAGTATCAGGTGACAGGTAATTCGATTTTTTTATAATGTTCGTCACAGTGATTGTTTTACAGTTCAAAGCACAAACTATCTGCACTTTGAACACGTTTTAAAGTACAAAAGTACAAGTTTATCAAACCAAATCAAGTCTTATCTTGTTTAATGATTGTCAAAATTTATTTTTAAAATTGTTTTAATTTATCATTAATAAATACATATATATATATAT
>DWHO01002736.1:0-12893 GCA_018247575.1 Eurytides lysithous rurik
GTCGCCGACTGGGGTGAGCAGATCCTCGGACGGCACTTGAATCCGTATCCTGTTGTCGGAAGGCCGATTACCGCCGTTGGTGGCGTAGAAGCCTAAGGAAAGGGGCTTCAGGTGCTCCTCGGAATAACCCTTCACCTTTGAGGGGCTGATGTTGTGGAGGTGAGAGGGGCTGGCTGATAGGGGATTGTACGTCACGTGGATGCGGACTACGTCGTCCGACATCGGCGAGACTGAGGGCGGGTGGGGTGTCGCTCGGGGAGTCGAATGCGTCGTCGAGGGCGCCCTCTGGATGCTCATTCCGCAGATACCGGACCTGGGGGACATGCGACACGGGCGTAAGACCTAGTCGTATCGCGCGTACTCCAAACCATTGCCATGCTTCGCAAACTAATAAGTGCTGTCGTCTGCGCGCACGCTAATTCATTGTTGCAATCTGATTCAAGAGCTATAACGTAACGAATAAATCTTCTTATTACTCAGTGGCCATGAATAAATAATTTTAAAAGCGAACAAATCGAGGTCCATTCTCTTGGCTAAACATTTTACCGAATGAAGTTAGAACAATGATGAGAACACCCTTTAAGCGGATGCCAAATCCGGTTCGCGAGGCGTGGCAACAGTGCTCTGTACGCTCAGATTATTAACTAGTGAACCTACTCTATAAACAAAGCCCGTGGCGTGAAGCGGTCTTACTCTAGATGTTTGAGCGAATAGGAAAGTGGCCACAGTTTGGTATTCCGGCGTCAACCGACAAGCGTTGTTGGCCGAAAAATCAAACCCGTGAGGAAAGATATGAACTAACGTAAATCCAAAGTAGCGCAATTTCACGCGACTATTGTGAGCTGGAATGTATTTAACTGCTACGTGCAATCATTTTAAGCCCTTTTTGGATAGATGACTATTCATTGAGGTCAAAACGGAAAGCGGACTACTTCACTACTTCAATCGTTATAGACCTACAAATGTACAATGATTAATTAAGCATTGAAAAGATTTATCATTCTGGCCGATTAAACTATTATTGTGAAAAGATGCCCAAATAATCAAGATATGATTTATACAAATCTGTACCTATTTTCAACAATTTTATGTAAAAATACGAGTATATATACTAAAATAAAAATAAATATACTAAAATAAACTCCATAATATAAATCCTCTAAAAGGCGGCGTGTGTTACTTACATTTAATGAATAGTTCTAAAAATACCTGCTAAGCATTTTGGTTGAATGCGCATTATCATTTTTTTTTTAATAAAAAAATAGTTTTCATTTACAACTTCACATTATCTAGCGAGCATTATATAGTTATTCTGCATTGTATTAATTCGCACGCTCAAGATTTCCTTAATCACCGAACCGAAAAACAAGATTAAGCAATTTTTAATATACACGGATACGTACCGGATACATGATGTATATACATATATATATATATATATGTATAGAGAGAGCAACAAATTTTCAAAACCGATTTATATAAAATACGAATGGTCCTATAACCATAATGTTTTTTATCCTACCTCGTGATAATACAAAATTTTGTGTTAAATATGGCAAAGTGGAAGAATAATGAAATGTCAGACTGAAGGAGACGATAATTTCGGTAACGATCACATTTTGAATACGATGTAGCGAGTGATGACCGATATATAATCTAATCTAAAGGGGTTTAAGCCAACAACCTATGTAATAGAGGTTGCGTCTGTGACGCGTATGTGTCAGGTTCGTAACGTCGCCAGTGTCGCAACCCACTCCTAGAACAAGATTAAATTGATTTTTAGGCAACAATAAATTTTCATAATCTCCAGGCTCAATTGCAACTGCTTGAAAGGTTGTTTTAATGTCCAAGTATACATAGAATTTCTTTTCGAGCAGACGTACCCATCCCTGTTTTGTTATTGTACTATAACATCGTGCTCGTGGCTTATTACACGACGACTAAATTATATATCTCTATTCTACCAATCGTTAGAGCTACGCGGTAATATCGCGTCTACTCTGTCCGTTGCATATAATCGTGCGCGTCTACGGGGAAACATCTCACCCATCTGACCCAGTGCCGTCGTCGCTCACGTTGCTGTGCGTGTCGAGCGAATTGTCCGGGGCGTGGGACCGCCCGCTGGAGAACACGCTGAGGTCCGCGGTACTGGTGACGCTGGTGTCCGCCAACGAGCGCCGCGACCCGAGAGCCGATACAGAATCTTCGCACCGCACTCCGCTCGCCACCCCGCTGTGCTCTGTCGGTTTCACAGGATCGCTTTCTTGTTAATTCTCTGTCCATGCGGCCGACGTCATGTTTATTTTTTATTTAATGCGAAAAATGATTTTATGGCCAGCAATTTAATGACTAAGTACAAAAAGTTTTTTTATTTTCTTATTTAGAAGCAACAGTACGATCTGCGGATCAGTCATTTTCTTTTTATTTATTTCTCGGCCATTATCAATATTCATTAGTTTCATGTTGTTAACAAGCGTGGTTGATATATTGATATTGCTAATTGGATAGAATAAATACGTTTAGTATATGGCAAATAACAAGGTTAGTGTGTGATACGTGCTAACAAACAATTATTATATAGCGGCGTTAAAAGATGCTTTTGTACCAGACCACTGAGAAAGCTTTGCAATAGTTTAGATTGTTGTTTTCGATTTTGATTCTTTTCTGTCATAATATTATAAGTTTATTCGAAAACACAAAAAGTGAAATTATGTTGCTTCACTAAATGTGTTTCAACATCGGCAAAGATTCCGGGGAATTTATCAACAAATTTTGAACAAGGTCAAGTCAGTTTCAGAGACGTGAAAGTAATGTTCATTATGCAACGGATGTCGCGGAAAAAAACGTGTTCGCGTTCAAAAAAGCTCAATCCTGGGAATAGGCGCATTATGTGTGCTGAGATTTGACACATTGTAGCTTCTATCGGAAGCCGATCACGTAATTGACAACGAACTTGAAACCACTTCAACTGTGTTGAGCACCTCTTCGAGCGAAATCATACCGCGACGAGATAGATTTCGTGCCGATTCCAAAGAATTTACGTCACTCTCATCAATAATTTAGAATCTATAGATAAATTAACGATTCCTCAGCTGCCGTTTCTAATTTGCCTTTTTTAACTCGAAATCTGTTCAATAAATCGATTCGATCATTAATGTCAAATGATTAAAAATTTAGCGAGCTGATGCGTGGTCGAAATGCAACCACTGGGCGACCACGAGTAAATGACAGCTATTAAAAAACTATCCAAGCTAGCCAAATAATTTTTTTTTTGACGGAGTGGAGATGTTGAAGACTACCAATATCTACACCTCTCGTCAATAAGTGCATGTTAGCAGAACTGCTTGATAATGAATATGAAAAAGGAATAAACTTTTGAACTTTTGCAAGACTTTCTCCTACCGACGAAGTTTTTATTAAATAAGCGCTGACAACAATCGTCCAAAATAGGATTAAAACATCAATTTGCAATATAAAAGTACATTAAAAACACGACCTATTTTGTAATCACATTCAATGTCCATAATAATTGAATGTTAGCAGCGGAGTTAGATACTTCAGTGATAAACCGTCATTGTAACGGAAGAATCGTTATAAAATGTGTGCCGCGTATAAAACTTCGCCCAGTTGCTGTGACGTTGTTGCTGCAACGATAAAATACTGTTCAATGAGGGTCGCGGGTTCAATTTTGATTTAGGACAAGTACTTATGTGGCCAAAAATAATTGGTACAACGTCCGTTTATAGAGAGTCCGTGATGTTTTATGTATTATTGAGAAAAAGTTAAGTTGTATGTGAAAATTTTGTGTAGATAAAAAAACGTGAACTATTTTAATCTACAACAGGCGAAACTCAAACAAACATACCGAAATGTTAATTCAAGTGGATACGATTATTATAACAATGGCTGACTCCAAATATTTAAGCGACAAATACATGAATGAGCATTACGAATAAATGACATGCATTAGTGCAACTAACTGGTACTTACCAGGCAGACTTATCAGCCGGCACTGCTCACAAAATTGCGGACACGTTCAAAGCGTCAAACAAAAATGTGCAAACATGCGCACATGCATAATTTGCGTTCACGGGGCAATGCAAAAAAAATCTCTGCTCAATGTGTTGAATTGGTGGTGAAAGGGGAAAATTTTAAAAATGTCAATTATCTCCCCTGTAAGTTTTATTCTTATATTACACTAAGATAACATAGAAATTCAATTCATAGAAATAATAATTCAATTCAGATAATAAAAATTCAATTCCTCCATGTACGTTCCTTCGTGAGTGTTTCTCTGACGAGATAACTTCTAGGTTTAATGTCATTCTTCAGTATAGGACTGAGGGTGGGGGGTTCCAAATGGATGTCCATGGAAGCAATAGAGATTCGAAGCGGGGCACCGCGCGCAAGTTTTTGCTCTGAAGTAAGAGATTGTACGATGCACATAATTTATAGATTAACAATCATTTAAATGTCTCGAAAATTTTATACCATTTTACTGTGATAACAAAACGTCATAGCATTTAGACAGTTCTAAATAAAATATAATACTATTAACTAAATAATTAATTAGCTGAATTCAATAATAAAATCCTTTCCTGTTTAAGGAATTAAAATGAAGTCGTGGGCTTAATTAGAAATTGAGAAAATAGACGCTTGTGCAAATTGTGAGGAACACATAACTACAGAGATATGACTATGCAAACTAGAAAAACTATTTTAAATCTAAAACATACCTATTAATTACTGACTCTAATATTTAATATACTGGCGATCCTCATACCACAATGGGCGGCAAAACTAAAAGTGAAACGGGTTCAATTTTACTCATCCTGATACCACGACTACTTGAGAGAAAAGAGCATATTTGGACAATGCGCTCTTGTGCGTGATTAGAAGAGTATTCTATCTATTACAACTAATAAAATACAAACTTTATTGAAAAATTATTTAATTATCATAATATTGGAATCGGTTGCATATTTATTACTCGTGATATGTTCGATTTCAACACTTAAATCTAATAAAAACAATTAAAAAAAATTATATTGCAACGGTTCGCGATGTTAACGGGTGATGGGGTTGGGTTTATGCGATAGACTCGTTATAAATAATTCATATTAATAAGAGCAGAGATTCTTTATGCTAATATCGACTAACATACAACTGGTAGATTCTCGGTAATGTTTTGCATAGAACGTGCCCTTGGTAAGTATTACAAAGAAAACGCAGACAATATCTGACAAGTCTTTACAGTGTGTAGCAGCGGTCATCAATAAAATGCAAAAAGCGGCGTGTGCTTCTTCGGGTCCAAGGAGCGGTTTCCAATAGAAACTTCGGGCACGGAACAACACTCCTTGGACCAAAAGACTCGGCTTGTTAAATGCAAACATGTGTTAATCATGACATAAACCCACCGCCGCACCACCCAATAACATGCTCCCACACATAATTCAAATTAAAAGAGTGCGTATAAATAGTAATTCGAGCCGAAAATTAACAAACTGGCAAAGCAAAAACGAACGTAGCTCCCGGAGTGACGACGTTAAAGGGAAAATTAGCGTCGTTACATCGTGTGTTGTGCATTGAAAATGCTTCGGCAGAAATATGTTTGAAATAGAAATTGAAGTGTCAATTTGTCATGAACCCTAGTTCACATGTAACCTGTCACAAATCTACTTCATTTGACAGCTAAGGTCTTCCACACATTATTAATACAGTGCTCATTACTCTTAGAGCAATCATGATATGATTCGACATAAAATGAAATTAATGACAAGTAAATGTTAGTTTAGACGATGAAAAAGTTAGATAATGGATGCTGGAATGTCAGTTTTTAAGGACTAAGTTATTAATAGAACCTTGACGAATAAGTTAAAAAATTAAAGTGATTATAACATTTCACCAAGCTCTTACACAGGAAAGACAGTCCTAGACAGCATAGCACGTTAGGAAACAATTATATTCAGCAAACTATTCAATATTAAATTTTTACAATAACAACATATCAAAACATTACATTATATTAGCAGGCACTCTTAGGCTAGAACCATTCGAAAACAGATGTATATATGTGCATAGTATATCACAGAATTAATTAAATCTAGAGGTCAAAAGGTCTTGAGAAGTCATCGGGCACACTTAAATAGTATCAAAGATGCAAGGGCAGGCCTGAAGCACAATCAAGGCCCGCACTCGAGTTCTAACTGAAATTCTCTATGCTATTCTAAGGTGATAAAAGAATAGCTACTTCGGTTCTAATATGCAATGATAAAGTACAATTTTATAAAGACCAACCGACTAATGTATACATTGTGGACTTTTGGGACGGGGGTTCTGATACAATTTGATGTCACATTCTCTATCAGAATTAAAAATAATTTTTATTAAAAATCCCTAAATACTTCTTAGGTAACGTCGATTATAACCAGTTATTGGTGTGAAAATGAATTGTATAGACTTATAAAATACATAAAAAGCAATTTTCCATTGCAAGTCGGCAACGTCGTAATTAGTATGCCAAAGCCCATTATCATGAATGTGGAGTGACACTTCTAAGCCGCTCAAAATAATATAATTCGTAACATATTGCGATCCCCCAAATGTAAAAAAATAAACCAATATAAGATAAAAAAAGCAACACTACTATTTGCCGAGTTTTTTATATTTGTCACAATTTTTATAATGCTTTAGAGGTATTGACATTGTTATTGTGCTATTTTAAAAGTTATAGTCTTTAAAATGATTGGAAATATTAAGCTTTCATTTCGAATCGAAATCAATCACTTTAGGAATCACCAGAAACTGGCCGCAGTTAAACCAAATGAAATGGATACAATGTCAAAGCAATTAGATAGAACTATTAAAGAACTACTAATCAAATAGAATCATTCAATGCCGTTAAAGGACACGAATATTTATGCATGGATGAAGCAAGGATAATTGACCCCAACAAAACTGACCATGTTTTGCCCAACTTTATTGCTAGCAAAAAAAAAATATGTTGCAATGACTTAACAGAACACTTGAATACAGTGAGGAAATATGTTATTGTATCGGTATTTTATGGAAATAACATCCACAGAACTCGTTAAATATGACTATGATAAGTTAGAACCGTTTAATTAATAGAGAATATTGGTAAAGTAACATCTAAACTCTATAGCTCAGCTCTGCCAGCAGATATCATACAAGTTATACAAACACTTTATTTACAATTTGTACTCGTGGATCGATCGTACATTTGAAATTAAATTGATCAGTGTTATAAATAAAATTGCACCTAATGTACATTTGCTAATACGCTAGACTACGTAAAAACAGCAAAACATAAAGCGTATACGCGATAACTAATGAATCGTAATCGAACACTCACAATTCTAGCTAAATACAGTAAATTTAAATTTAATGGCAAATACTCTGGCGTTTGTAAATTAATTATTATACATGAGAAGCTATTTAAATCACTTTTATTGCACTTTTTCGCACTTTCAAATGGCTTAAGAATGTTTTACTGTGACTCTGAGAAACACTCGCTACAAGCATGCATCGGCAAATCAGCCAATATTATCTCATAACATATACCTTCTTTGGCTTATGTTATAAGTACTATGCAACACTATATGAATACAATTGTACAACAGGAATTTCAATCAAAAATAACCATTTACGATGACACAGTGGCAAAATGAAAAAGAAAGAAGAATGCGGAAAACCATCACGATATTATTTCCTTTAGTCACAATTATTGTAATTACATAACAACACGAAATCGATTTAAAAGTTAAAGTTAAATTGGAAGTAAAACCAAATTCGACATCCAATAACAGTAACCGAACTTGATCAGACCTCTAATAGAGCTTACACTACCGACGTTTAATGACGATCATAAGGCGACAAAGTAAAATTTTTATTTTAGGCTTTAGCCCACAAGGACATTGTGTTATCGTAAACGGAAATTTCATAGATGCGTGACTTGGTCGGAACTAAGGCTCTCGTCGGAGGTGGTACGCGAAGTAGGCGGAGATGCCTCCAAATTACCTGAAACTGTGTCGCTCTGTGACACTCGCAACTCTTGCAATTCCAATGCCGCCTTTTCACGTCTGTAATGACATATTTATTTAAAAAAAACATATATGAGATGGACATAACCACAATAATTACATTTCAGCCGATCTGCGCAACGGGAATTTTGACATCGAACCTCAAGATGACGGTTGCTCGCGCTTGCTTCTCCGTCTCGGAAAAATTTTCCGCACGCTGACCGATTTTAGATTTCTTATCTGGCTCCACAAACATGCCGAGTTGTCGCTTAGGCAATTCATTCGGTGGAGGTTGACCAGGATAATCAAGCTTGGCCCGTCTCAATTCTTCCATAGAACGCTCCAAATGATAAATTACAATGTCATCTTCATAACCAAAATCTTTGTGCAGCTTTACCTGCCAATGATATGCATTTGTCACATTTTATAACAAATAAATTGTTAATGCTAACAGTGAAAATTTGGACACTTACTTGAATATAATTAACAATTAGATCCATATCATTTAACTTCATAATTGCCTTTTTATGCAATTTCAATATTGTATACGCCATTGCAGTAATCACTCTCTCACCATCAAGAAGATAGATATCCCATACTCTCAAGCACAGACTAAATGGTACTCTTTCCACAAAGCACACGAAAAACCATTTAAGGGAATAAAGAATTGCATCCAATCCAAATTTATCAAAATGGTGTTTAAGTTTTGGCATAAATTTTGTGAGTATCTTGTCATGATGTCCCAAAAACCTTGTTAACTTGGGGAAACCTTCTATGTACAGTCCATGCATAGCATACCTCTTGTCTGACAAGAGCACAGCAAGCGCCCAGAAAGCATCTTCTTCATCCATATACATTAATAAAACTCCAGCTAAGCCAGACATGCCTTGGCAATAGCCAACTTCAGAGTTGTACATGCTATATGCACAAAGTACATTAAACAACGAACACTGCTTTTCAGAATACCGTTCTCTATAAAATTGATGTTCACGAAATTGCCTGTTAACATCTGAATCAATCTGCCTGACATCTGTTGACCATTGTTTAGCTAGTTTAAGCATTTCTTGATATTTTCCAATTTTCTCTGATTTAATCTTATTGATATCCAAGAGCTTACACCATACTTTCATGCGTAATGATAATGGAATGCCTTTGTATATTCTCCTATGCAATTTTTCTTTCGTAGCAGGAGAGTCCCAGTTGGCCAACATCTTGACCCACTTTTTTTCTCTTTCCACTTCTGTATTGACTTTTTGAGGGGCCGTTTTCTGTGGCAACCGCTCATCATGGATAAAGCCATATCTGAAAAATTTTAAACTAAAGTGAATAGGAATTTATGAAAGGGTTTTGAACTATTTGTGTGGTAAATAAAAATTGTATGTTCCAGAAAGAAAAAATCTTTTGTCATACATAATGGTATCATATATGATTTTTTTTCTATTTTCCTATCTACATAGAGAAGACATGCAGGTCATAATTGAGATGAAAAAAAGGACTTGACTAAAATGTATGCATATCAAATAATGTTACCTGAACAATAATATACAATTATATAAAAAAAAAAACCTAAGATATAAAACCTAAAGCATTTTTTATTTTTTCATTAACTTAATTCAATAGTAAATAAAAAAATCATGTCATGGAAAATATAACTAAAAATTAGTTTGGATGTAAAAAAAGCAATGGCAATTTTTCAAAATATAAGATTAACAAGCCATAATACATCATTAATTTATACATGAACCCACAAAAATGTTGATACATTGTCTGAAATATTTTAAAATTTTAAATGACCAATTGAAATGAGCAATAATCATAAAATAATAATTAATAATCTATTTAATATTTAATAGTTGATAAAAAATAAAATCATAAGTCAAAATATTATTTCAAACACACTTTAACTAAGCAAAATCTGTTTGAGGGACATTGAGCTGAAATAATAAGGGAAACTAAAAACTGAAAAGAAAATTGAGAGTAGTTTAAATCCTTCAGGTAAGAGATTACCTGGACGAAATACAGCAGATTACTAAGAAAATTAATATAAATAGTTGTTATTTATTACTATTTATTTACATTTCAGTACATAAAAAGTTATTGCTTGATGAACAACATAAACCAAATTGATATTAACTAATCCTTTAGAAAATATTCATTTGATTAAATTAGAATAGAAATAATGGGATGAACATACTACAATTTCATCAAACAAACAGTTAGTTACTCAAAATAGAAACTGAAAGTGATTTTAAAGCCATTTATGGTGTGAATATCCAATAACATGATATACAGATTTTAATACATGAAATGTACACATAAAATTTACTAACTATGGTAGCAGTCAAGCATATATTCACATATTTGGAATAATGAAAAAAAAAACAAGAAATATTTCTGTCTTATGTATTATAACATAGTGAAATTATATAATCAAAATAAAGGAAATACTAATAATAGATACCTACAAACATAAGGTCTAAGGTTTAAAAGCAAATAAATATTTGCACACATCATATGATTACAACTGCCAAATGCTATTCAATAAATAAATGTGAAGGCAAAGACCAAAAAGAAATCAAATCCACTATTAACAAATTGTAGCATTAATTCACACTAACAATGCACACAGCATGGCACACATGTAAAACAATATATAAAGTTGGCATGGCACATATATAAATATATAAAACCTAATATATAGTTTAAAATAATCAATGATAAACATACTAATTCGCATAGCAAAATTTTTCTAGAGTCTTCACATTTGCATACTGATATGTAATTCAATGCACTACAACACGCCAGCATGCAAAATAAGGATATATGCCGTGACATACCTGTCAGTTTTATGATATTCTTCAAATTCAGGGTCTTCCCAAGGGTCTATTTGTCCAACAAGATTTTCTCGTCCTCTTTCATATCTTTGAAAGATACGCTCCCGCTCCTCGGAAGCCCGTGCCAACAGAGCCTCCTCATTCATAACACAGCCTGATTGTGCCACATTCCGAAAGACCTACGCGACCCACAATCGTTAAACGACCCACTAATACGCTATAACTCTTTCACTTTAAACGTCAAAAAATTAACTACATTTCTGCTCTTATATAAAACAAGTATCACAGTAACACACGCCCTCCTTAGAATTTAAAATTCTACGATGACTTCAAATGCCTTTGGACGCTATTTTAAACAATTTAACTACACCACAGAACCATAATACAATTTGACAAGCAAAGGACATGATTTTGACGCCTTACTTTCAGAACATTTTCAAAATATATTTTTATTTAATAAATGCTTCCACGCTAACATGTTAAAAAATAAATCCTGACCGACATATAAAAGTGCGACGCAACCGAAACAAACTTTTTATTCAGATGACAAAAACTTAAATATAATCCGAATTACAGATACACGTACGTCTGCCCCTCCCACTTTTATGCCTCACACCTAGCGTAATTAGGAGTGCACGATATATATCGATATTTGATAAAATATCGATATATGCACGCAATATATCGCTTCAATCCGATATTAACGAATCATCTTGTATCGATATGCATAATCGATATATTTCATCCGATATATCACATATCGGATACCAATTATTGTGAGAAACTAAAAGCATATTCAATTCCTTTTTTAATACTTATTCCGGTAGGATGGATGGTAAAAATAGACGCAAAACTTCGAATTATTGAAAAACCAGCTTTTGCAGTAACAGAACGCAACGACACGAATTACAATTCTAGGGCAGCATTAGTAGTAAATATATATAATCTATGTAGCGTGTCTGTGGTCTCTAGCTTATTGCTTCGTTCTCAGTACAAATAACCTGCTTTTACTCCTATTAATATGATCTGATATTTAATATTGTAAGAGTAGTTAAATACAAAGAAATTACTTACGATATATCGAAAATATTAATACATTTGTACGATATATCGTAAAGTATCGATACAACAATACGATATAGTATATCGAAAGAAATATCGATATCTTTTTTACATGAAAATCCCTAAGCGTAATATAGATAAACTTTTTCTTAAGTCAGTGTACTAAGAAACTAGTTTAAAACCAATTTATGTAATTTGGTGCAAATTTTAAAATATTAAAAGAATAATGACAGACATATTAGTATCATCTTTTAGATATTTTAATTTAATAAACATTTATACCATTAAACCTTTTTTATTCTATAATCGGTTAACTATAATTATAAAAAGAACTCAATTAATTATATTTGTTAACTTGGTTTATACAAAAAATACTTTTTTTTATTTCTTATTTAGGTGAAGTTAAGTAATTAAGGCTATTGTTTTGACGCCCTTGTTAAACTTTATAAATTGTGCCATATTTCGCAACATCTACTTCTTTAGCTGGTTCATAGTGTGTTCACGACCGGTGCTGAGTGGTATCAACGCAACGTCGACCTGCACAGTGACTGCCGACTTCCGACGTTACGTGAGCACTTCCGCGATCTATCAACTCGCTTTTTTGGAGATCCGCACGCGTCCGTACTGAAACGTCGCCCGCGTAAAGCCCTCCTCGACCCAGTCAAGGAAGGGGTCGATAGCTATCAGGACCCACCGCCGAGGGTCCCGTCTGCGCTCTCTACATCAACACACAGTAGGGATCAGAGTAGCTCAACAAACACGGTAGGAAGAATTCGCCTTCGAGCACGGCGAAACACTCCCACTGCGTACACTCATTACATCCGGGTCCGGGGCGGTTCTTACCACCCCCCTTTCCGCTTGCCAATGCACAGTCGACGACAGTCGCGGTCCCGGTCCGTACATCGGACCCCGAATGTCCGTAGCCTACAATCTCCCAAATAATTTTAGTAATTTT
>DWHO01002737.1:0-12892 GCA_018247575.1 Eurytides lysithous rurik
ACGACGCACAATTCCCCGCCACCCGCGCGCCCCTTGCTCTCACGGTTTTGGAGAAATCAAGTGTTGCTACTTGCAAAAATTTTTGGCCCACCCTGTACATATTCCATTATTCCCAATAACGAATCCTTTGAGCTATTTCTTATCAGGTCTTTTGTTTGAAATTAAAGTACTGTCTGCAGTCGAGGCATTGCTATCATGTATTATTTTAATGGGTTCTCATTATTTTAGCTTCGCGTGAAGTATGCTGAGTGTTGAACTTAGGGGCTCGTTTGTTATCTGTGGCAGATAGACTCAGCAGATTTTGCTGTGATATGTGTAGGTTGAATGTTCTAAGAAAGGACCGATGGACTATATTAAACATGCTCTAATAAAAAAGCCTGTCCAGACTGGAAATAACAAAAGTTCCGTTTCAGACGGGATAATTGCAAGCACGCAGTAGTGGCATGATCACCCCTGGCATTAAGCACACTCCACAGTTTTCCATTCGAGGAGAAAGGGGGAAAGAGGTCGGAAAGCACGTGGAAAGTGTGCGGTGAAGCGAGCCGCGCACTTTCCGCCGCGGATCATTTGGCCACACTTTCCCCTCTCGTATCGTTTGCGCGAAGCTGGGGAAAAAGTCACCATTAGCCACGACTGTGTGCGTATTAGTGTGAAAGGACAAAATGCCGTCAAGGGTCCGTGTGGGCGTAAGGGAGTTGTGAATCTTGACTTTCATCTTATACCATGGTTCCTTTAATATCGATTAAGTAAATAGTGTTGTTTTCACTATTTGCTTATTATATAGTACGTTTGTTTATTTTAAAGTGATGATTATCTTACTTTACATTATCCCTATGCTCATATCTCTGCGAAACTTAAAAATTATATTGAACAATGATAAGCTAGATACGAATTGATAGGAATTTTTTCATAAAGATATTTTGCAAGTGTGCGTATACTTTTTAAGAAAAGAAAAGAAAGAAAGAAAAGTAATAAGCTTCTCAAGGATAAAATTGAGTATCGAGCTAAAGTCATAAAATTAAACTTTCGCAGAGCATTCGCGGTCCGCAATCGGTTTATAAAGGGAACAAATTATGTATATCCCCATACGTCGTTCGAGTCGGACTGTGGGCGGCAGCGGTCTCAAGTTAATACGTTATTTAACGTCAGGAGTAATTCTAGTGTTAGAGCCTTATAAGCCGTTCTATCCTCGCCCGCCGCCCTGGGCTCTATTACCCGCGCACGAGCCCTGTTAACTTTTACGAGCCTGCATAAAACCGAAAAGGATCTGCTATTCATTAGACACGAATGGCTAAACTGAATAGCCTTCCAAAGCTAAACACGTATGTTATCTTTTACATTTTGTTCGTACTAAACGTAAATTGACATCTTTATTTTATATTAGTAGTAGTGTATATATAGTTTAGTTAAAGTTTGTTAACTTTCATAGGTATCTTTTTATTCCAATATTGAATGTGGTTATGTTAGCTTTTCTTTTTATTATTCGCCGCATGATATTACAAATTCTCAAACGCCGTTCATAATTCAAACTTTTCAGCCTCTATGTGACATCGTTTACTATTTATTTATCTTTTTGCACAAGGTTTGTACAAAGGCGGATAAATGCCGATTGTATTATTAACCAGTCGTCCTTTGGGTGGAGCAGAAAGGAAAATTATGAAGATGCACATAAAATACTGCGTAAAAAGAATTAGATATATAAAGATATATAATGCTAAATCAGACCAAATGAATGTACATAGATAACAACAATAATGCAATATTTCATTACATTACTTACAATGCTTATAACTATTTATTTTAAAGGTAGAGTAACTTACTTTAGTTACTTGGGAAACATAATGGGTACTCCTTTGAATACAACATATGTTATGCTCCTGTAGTGGTCAGTACACATGAGATAAAATTTATTTAGCTAACGTACAACATTTTAAGTATGATACGTTATGTGTATGTATATGATTAATGAGCTAGTAAGTTTAACATATTCACCGCTGACCCAAAAAATCGTTCAGTACAGCGATGCGACTTTCCACACGTTAGGTGTGTTGTTTGTGACAAAACACATATTTGTTGCCCGCACGGGCGACCCCACAGGAAAACACACCGGTGTGTTTACCGCACTGCGAGACGCGATTTATTTCGAACACACATTTGTGTCAACACATGTGTGTGGGTTGTGTTTCAGCAGTGAATGGGTAAACAACGTCTTGAAATACTTTCAAGTAGTTGTTAAATGATTCTAAAAGGTAAGTCCAAGGTCATTGATGGCAAATTTATGAAAAAAAAATTCAAATATTTGTCTCTCATAGCGGCCAGATTTGGTTATAGATAATAACACCGAGCCATCAATAATAAATGATATAAAGGGTGGCTATGAACTTTGTAAGTAAAGTTTCTCCTAGTCAAATATTTTTTTATAGTCTTTACTTTTGTAATGTCACGAAAATTATGTTTCGATTTTTCAAAATTTTCACACACAGTCAAAAGTTTCGCCATCACTGTTCTAGGATTACAAACTTGGAAGACAGATCAATAGTTATACGTTGCGTATTACGAAGCTTTCGAGTTTCACTGCTTGACATATACGCGTTTAATTATCGGCTCGTTAACGATCATTAATCATTTCCAACGTATCATTAATACTAGTCGAAGCGTTTGTAAATATAACGCTTCGATAAGCGAAGTGCTGCGCTGTTTACTTTGTTCTCGGTGTAATGAATAATGTAATGATCGAGATGTCATTACTAACAATAACTAGAGACGGCATTGTTAATGGCGGTGACAGTTGAATACATTCCGATTAGATTTTAACGAGATGTAATTTTTTTATGAGATAAGAAAGTTAGGCAGTGGAGCAAGTGTATTGGTAATCGTTGAAATAATGCGTCTTTGGTTCTCTCACTCCTGGTTAAAGGCCAAAAGTTTAATTTTACCTTTCGATGATTCTCTGAAGTTCTGTCCTTCTTCGTCCATCATAATTGTTTACATCCGTTCAAAATCATCCATCCATGACGGAAGAATGCTGCTTACGTATGCTACTTATATGAACACCTATGCTGTGCTGTGAATATTTTCTGCACCAACCTTCTATAATTATGAAATTGTATAGTTCGAAGTGATTCCTGTATTTTGTTACCTAAATTCTTGATAACGACTGCACAAATGGCGATTAAACTTATGCATAGCTGCTTCCTTACCTTAAAATCTGCTGATACACACAACATGGCATTGAAGAGAAATAAAACTGACTGTATAATTATTGTATTTAATGTATTATAGTACAAGAACATTGAGAGTTGTAATTTATCTCTCTAACACAGCACCACTAGCTTTAGGCTGTGTTATAATCGTTAAAGTATGCTTGCGTTTTAATGCTTCGTAAAATGAAAAGCACGTGTACAAAACAGTATTTAATATAATATACGAGTCTTAAAAGCACATTCAACAACAATTTTCATGGCGATGTTGCATAAAACGGTACTTACTCGAAATGCTTTATACATGATTTTGCACGACCGATCAGTCTAAAACGTCAAGTTCTCATGAGTTCATCACTTGACGCGTTCTTCAATTACGGTGCATTTATTAGCCAAGTTGCCGAGCGGCCGCTTGGGTCGCCGGCGTTTGCTATTGGTGCGGCTTTTTTGCCGTCAAATGAAGCCAATTTCGGTCATCAACCGTGCGCCGTCACGCTCCGTCTAGCCGTGGAATATGCCTTGTATGTTTCTAGATGCTTCCTTGATGCGTCGCTTATTGATTGTTTTATGAGGTACTCGGTACCTCGGTGATGTGGTTGTTATAAAAGGTAGCGTAACGTATTTTTCAGTAGGGTGTAAGTTCACTCTAGTTGACACTTGTTTTATTGTAACAAAAATTGTTTTTGATAAAAAATAATCGCTACCTTGAATTTAGCTTCTGTTTATACGTAGAGAAGCGTAGTTACTATTGTTTTAATTATAAACCAATAGCAATTGCAATTTTGTATACATTTTAGCAACTCACTAGCAGTTTCAAAGGCATCGGCTCTTTGAAAGTAGTGGGCCGCCGATGATTGACCACTAAGAACCGATCATAACATGGCCTCCATATGACAGCATATCAGTTTCATTGTATAAGTGCTTATTGTTGATATTGTATAGATATCGAAGAAGAAAAGATCGCCTTTTAACGACAATAATTCCCAATTAAACGGCTAACTAGCTAGGTATTTGTCATTTCTGCTATAAAACATTATTTTCAATTTCATATTTTCCACGTCTGATGTTATTGAGCCTTGTACTATATCGTCTTGCTACATTCCCTCTGAAAACTTTCACTAGGAGCATGCAATAATGATTCGAGGCAATTGATGTCGAATAAATATATTTTATCCGTGCTTACGTGACGCTATGAACATTACAACTTACCGGAAACTGACTCGATTTGCTTCAATGCATCTAGTGGTGTCTCTCAAATAGGGCCGTATTGATACACATGTATAAAGTTATCTCAGATATTAAAACATGTGTTGACGTAAAGATGATAACAACGCCTATTGTCTATTCGTTGTTCGTTGCTATTATGTCTATTCGAGTCTTAGTTTCTTAATTTGTTGTCCTTTGTGTGGCGTTACCGACAATTTTATATCCTTTATTCTCTGCGTGTGCCTTTGACAACTGCTGAAGTAATGCCATGATATAAAAACTAATGAGGACGTTAAGTCGATTATCCTTTTTTATAGCAGCGATAGTATCTATTAACGGAAATTATCTTCCGCATGAGTCCTTGTCAACAGACTGCGCATTCTTACATCTGTAGAGCTCAATTCGGCTTAGCCGTCGTAATAGTTTAACGAGTGTTTTATGCACATTGCTAATTGCTAGAGACTATATATAACCTCTCCCGAGGGCGGTGTACGCATAAACCATTTCGACTGCGCAATTCAGTTTATTAGGCGTTCGAAAGATGGGAAATTATTCGACCGATTACCTATATTTGAAATAGGACAATATAATCGCAAATTGATAGAACTAATTTTAGTACCCAGTATTACTTTTTACATACCATTGCTGCTTATATGCCTGAGGTGGCAGTGGAACTATTGTATTTTTAAAGCGTATTCAAACTTGGTTGCGGCTTGATTATAATCGAATTGTTGTAAAAATATTCAATCTTTATTTCTTAACTGATGTTTTTGACTTAAAAATTAGTTTTTAGGGTAAAGAATAAAATACAAAAAATCCAACACCAAAACGGTTCATTTTACTTTGCGATTATTCAAATTTTAATTACACACTTCTACAAAGCACTTGATTGATTCCTGATTGATTCAAAACAAACTTCGTTGATAATAAGTTTTGACTCTTTGCACACATGATTACTCTTAAAATAGTAACAATAAATTTTGGAAAATTTGTTGCACCTACCACTATGTTATCCCCACGCCCCGGGTTGAATAGGAGAGAATGCCTCAAGGTATTAAATCCGCCCTTTGTAGTCCTTTTTTTTTTAAAGGTAATTGTAATAAAGAATAAATAAATAAATAATAATAAAATGTGAAGTATAAATATATGTGAATAGTAAATAATTTATTTTTAAAAGACAATCCGAATACCTTCATTCTTAAATGTATATCGTAATAAAAACGCATACTTAATCTGTTCTGTCATTGTTAGTTTTTTAATATACATCAAATCGCTGGCAATATTCATATTGTTGTATATGCTATGCTACTTGTCCACAAGTAGCACAGTGCCTCTTGTCTAACATCAGTTCTCCGTGACGCGCCAGCGGAGCGTGTAAAAGCGCGCTAAATCCGATCCACAACGCTTCGCCTCGCTCGCTGCTGGCGTTAATTGAAAATAATTAGAAGAAAAAAGAATAACACATCGGTGACGTCACGTTTTGCGTTACACGCGTCTCCGTGGCTTCGGAGTACGTAAAAATCACTGACATACTATTGGGCTATTTTATAAACAAGTATACTTAGAGCTCCGGTTTCGTTGCCATGGAAAATAAAACGCTTTTTTTATATATAATTTTTTTTTATAACTTATCTTGATAAGCTCTATTACAATCGCCAAGTTCCGGTCGAATCTTTTCGAGGTCATGTACTTCATATAGTCATAATTGAGAATGTCATAGCAATGTATTCGGTTTTCTTAATTTTTATTTTCACGTTATTTGATATATTAAGTTACGGTGTTTATTGTAAACTGGCGGCTCTTAAAGAAAAGGGCATGCGGACAAGTTACTTTATTATTTTAAATAAAGTAACTTGTCCGCATGACCGCTATTTATGACGCAGGATGATAAACAATCTTTCAATTTTGGCTTTTCCGAGCTTGCGTTTAAGTTATAAATAGATAAAAATGGGATAAAGCACTGGTCAATTTGTGATTTAAAAGTTTGGAGACCCGGTGCAATCGACTGTGCGTGTTAAATTGATCTCTCACTTCGGAGCCGGCCGACCGTAAGAATTGCTTCGGAATCGCTCTCAGGTCTTCGTCATGGCTTCAAGCTAACGGCGCTGCGCGTTGGATTTTGTTTCAAATATTTCATATGACTGTTAATGTAGATTACTCAATAAGAAGGCAAACGGCAGCAAGTGCTTACTTTATAAATTTTTCAATAATTGTGTAGATGTGTGTAGAATTTACAGAGTTTGCCTGGAAAAGAATGTCGTCGCTAACGGGGCGTCTCACTTGCCCGTCTCATCATGTAAGTTCCATTAGAAAAACATATAGAATATTATGCAGTAATATTCTATCTTTACATATAGCAATGAAGAGAACGTGGCTCTCTTATTGCGCCCCAAAATAGGGCGCACAAAAAAGCTTTTTTGTCTGTGGACAAAAGACTAAACGGACGGGAGTTGTCAGATCAGCGGTTAAGCGTCCATGTATGATTTATTATATGCTGACCGAGACCTTATTCAGTTTTTAATAGATTGAATAACTTTGATGTGTTTAATATGGTAAAAGTAGTATGAATACCTTCACCGCCCCGGAATACGATCTCGATTAACCGGTTCTCGGCTTCACTGAGGCTGTGACGACATAACGGTCTGCACGTCTGTTTGAACATACTTGAGGAAGTTCTTTCGTGTTTGTATTGTCTCTTACTAAATTGTCTAGTAGATATTGAAATCATGGGCATTGTATTACAGTATATTAAAGCCTGAAATATTGTATAGTACTATTATATCATATCATAGTTGAATCGGAAATGTAACCAGATTTTCAGTTCAAATATATTTCGCTTAACTGAAAAATATGTGATACATTGTAATAAAATAATGTGATTAACCGTTTGTAAAACTCGTCAATACCTTTCATTGTCTTTTGACTGCATCATTGCTCGCTTTTAGTGGTAAACAACTGCTCTTGGGCGCTGAGTCGTGGATTTGATTCACGCACGGAACAAAAATGTATGTGAATTGCAAATAGTTGTTTGAGGGTTTAGGAGTACGTTGTGTCCACGATTTCAAGTTAGTAAATCCCTTGCAGTTCAACTTTATAGTTCCGAGGTCCGAAATAAAACTAGTCGCATAGCAACCGTAGCCGCCGTTGGAGACGTCAGGCGTCGGAGCGAGAAACATATTTCAAGGTGGTGCCATTGTTATCGAACAAAGGCGTGCGCATTACCGGTGCGCTCATGAGGGTTCTATTTTTACAAAATCCATATTATTTTGATGCGGGCGTCGTTAGTGTTGTTTAGTTTCGTATGATAATATAGTTGCGTGGCTAATGGCTGGTGCACCTTGCCTCGCTCTTGCTTGCAAAGCGCAGTTTGGAGAAATGTTACGCAATTTTTTTTTTGTTTACGTTATGGCGAGAAATGTCAATCTATATGTTTTTTTTTATAATTTCGTCAGTTGTAAAAAGTCAACTGTTAATCAGGTATTTAATAACTATTGAATAAACACTTTGCAGAGTCCGTACGGGATGATAGTGGTATTAGGATAGCAGTCCCTACAAAATATATTACGATAATTTGTAAACATCGCTGTTGTCCGGATGGAAGGACAATGTTGTCGGCGTTATAATTAGCCATAGAGATGAACCGTCTTATATCTGTGTAAAGGCGACGAGCTCAGGGCAGTGTCGAGCAGTTTTGAACTTTTGTTGATTTATATACTCTATGACGCTGTGCTGTCTTGTTTATGTGTTACTGGCAAACCTGCCATCTACCATCAGACACAGACTATGCTCGTATCTTCGTTTAAAATAATATATAGTCTTATGGCACTTTGTACTCTTACTTTTATCATGAATCATTTTCGTGACCTTCGGTAGGCGGCAATTCTTACGTCGACACCCCGCACCAGTAATTAAAAAAGAGACATTTGGTTGAGCTAGTTTTTGGAATGGCGACAAGAAAATTTGCTATACTGTCGTCCAGTAAAGACGAAATCGATTCACGTTGTCAAGTTGCCTGCAAGGCAGCAGGAATGCGTTATTGCGAGGCAAAGTGGGATCCAATAGGAACGTTAGGAACTGCGATATAATGACATGCTTCAGGAGGAGTAGGGGAGAGGAATCCCCGTTGCTGGGTAATGCGGGCGTGAGTCAGGCGGCGCTATCGGCCCGTTCCCCCGGCGCCGGCCGCGGTGATAGCGACGCCACGCGCCCACATGCCATGCTCTGTCACACGACGCCGCCATGCATGCTATTGTCGGACGACGTGTTATCGCTACGAGCGAACTCTGTGCACATTCATTTATCCGTAGCAGAATTCCTGTTGATAGCGTTTGACGAAGTTCCCTATTCTCGGGGATCCACGGTGGTGCGTTTAAATCATATTAACCCTTAACGGTCCGGAAGTATTACCAGTTTTTTTCTTTCCACCAGGTCACGCTATTTTAATACGAAGCATAAAAAAATTCACAGACTGCACACTGTACTACACTTAATGCGATACTAGTAAATATAACAATAATGATAGTAGTAAAAATACGTTAAAAATTTTACTGCCGTCATATACTCTGCATATTTTTACTGCATATTATATATTACTGCATATTATATGGCGGGATTGGTCCGTTAAGGGTTAAATTAGTAACAACCGTTTTATACAGCGATGATGCTCAAAGAAATCATCTTCACCAATCCCCGTGTTACCGTAGTAACTTTTTTTCTGAAAATTTAGATTATTTTGTACACGTTTGTACTAAAATTGTTTTATATCTGATGAGATGACTGGGATGATGAGACCCAATCTTTTAAAACTTGCCAACACAACTTCGTCTAAATTTTTTTATGTTATGACACTGATTTAAGGGAATTCTGAAAGTCATTTAACGCAAAAGTCAAAGTTTACTCAAAAACCGAAGTATGTTGACATAGTTACTTCATCGCTTTGGTTTTTGGAGTATTTACAGACAGTGGCAGAAAAACTTCTGCTTGTTCAGACAGTTCAGTCTGATGGATCTTCCAACTAATGGATATTTAGTTAAGCATTTTCGCACTGTCTGCTAACGCTTTATAGAGTAGCTGAGGTTTTTCTGCAAAAACATCGTTTAATACATAACAAGAAATAGCAGTATTTAATGAACGGTGTCTATGGTAAACCATTTCATATCTACAAAATAACCGTTAGTTCTATTCTAAAGTAGTTTGTAAACAGTTTGGAGATTTTAGAAGTTGTTTAAAATTCGGTACTCATTCCGCGCTAACAACCTTGCCGAAACCTTGCGGGAAAATGTAAACGTTTCTTTGAAATATTTTGTTTTATTTCAAGCAACTGAAAGGGGAGTAACACGTTACGTACGCAAAAGTAAATAAAGCTGAGCCGGGGCGTTCTTGCATATATAAATGTTTTGCTAGTTTCAGCCGTATAAACTGAGGAATCGAGAGAAATTCGCGTCTGTAAAAATTTTACACTATACATAACACTGGTTGGTCAGTGCCATAATAAAAACAATCTTAACCGACAGGTGCACATTGTCATTAAACAACGTAATATTTTCTACGTCGAGTTAAAATGAACAGGATTATATAAGAATTCATATTAACGACAAAACCAAAAGTACGGTTGGTTACTTCCAACACGTGCTTGTTTTTTCTTTTCTTAACTAGTTTCTACGATTAAGCGCTAGCAACGATTTGCAATATGTAATGCCACTAGGTAACTAGTTTTACATGAGTGTTAGCTTTGGGGAAGTGGAGAATTTTCATGTGCAGAATTTATGTGCTGCCCGACCGGTCAAAAGACGTTGCTCTAAACATTTACAAGCACTTAGATACTTCCCCGATGAATAGTCTGGCGAGTAGCCAAGCGAAGGAGGTAAACATAATTCCGGGAGCGATATACATTGGGCCATTAGCAGGAGAACGGTCCGTCTTTTTTGTATGAACGCTGCATCTTGTCTTGTTCATTCTGGTGCAGACGGTGTCTGGCCAGTGCCCCACAACACCGGAATTCGGTCGGTGCGTCCTCCACACTGTTTGCATGTCTGCCACTTGAGAACCGTTCAATGTCTCGTGTTTTTTTTTAATAATGAAAGCAAAAGTGAGTTGTTAACACCAACCGTAACGTTAGTATACATGTTTGTAAATATGTCTAGTTTTTTTAACAACTCTGATTAGATTTCTCTTTACATTGTACATAAGTTTCACATGGAAAGAAGAAAAAGTGATTAAAATGTATACATTTGTCAATGCCTGCTAGAAGGGTAAATAGCGGGTTCGGTATCTTGATGAATATTTATAGAGTCACATAGCCTAAATGCCATTGACTTCGTTCTATACAACATGCTAGACAAGTTTCATGCACGTCTCTCTCAATCCTTCCGTTGTCTGATATATCGATAATGTTTGTTCAATGTAATGTGATATACCTGAAGAACAACACGCCATGTATACTCTCGTAGGCATTTTCGCATGTTTGTTGAAATCAATTGTTGTATTGTTTCAGGTCATGTGAGCGGAGCGCAAGGACAATGCGGTGGATTGATGTAACGGTTTGCGAGCCATCTGGTCTTCCGAAGTGCTTACGTTGTAAGTGGCTGAAATTATCTATATATTCTCCTTTCTAAATCTTTAAAAGAACGTGTATAATGCTTTAGAGAGTAAAGTGAATGATAATAGTTTTGCAAGTATCAACAAGCTTGATAATACAGTAACAGTGTAATATTTACATTATATATACATTTATGTATATGTACTGTGCAGTTTGTGTTGTGCACTTTCGGCATTATTTTCCAATATAAATTATATGTATACAATTAGATGTTACATATAAAAAAATGACAGAAATATATTTAACTCGAAGTATTAGTTACACTGTTAGATGTTTGATTGTTGATGAGATAGTGTTGCGAAAAAGAGGGAACCGAAGTTAGGTATGTAACTCCAATTTGCTGTTCACAATTATTAATATTATTTACGTATCTTTGCGGTTAACTTTCGTCACTGAATCCACATGAAACCGCATACTGGTGTTACTAAAGCTTTAACTGAAGCTCCGCAAGCGAATTAAACCCAGCGTATTGGATAAAACTTAAATCCTTTGGCTAGTAACACTGCCTCATAAAATTTACCCAATATAAAACGGTTTACGTTTCATCCTTACCAATCTTCGATAGGTAAATTAATATTTTTCTTTTACTACTGCCTCAGGTTGTCACATGCCTCAATATAAAATTGTACCACTCACCTTCTCATCCGCCCCCTCGCTTACAGGCTGACGCCGGTGGCCGATATGCGACTACCCGACCGCCGCCCGTGCCGCGGACGCTGCCACAACGACGCCACACCAATAGCACCACCCATCACACCACTCTTCCAATCCACATTAACGGACAGCCAGACAGTTCAAAACTGAAACGGTTCATTTGCACGTGCGTTGTTGCGAACACACATGTAAAGTGAAGTGCTAGTGCTAGTGCGACTTATAGGAATCCGGTAATAGTCGTTTTGAACCGGTTAGGTCCGGTTAAAACCGGCTCGATCCGCGCCGAGCCGGCTCGGAGCGCCGCTAGCTAGCGCGGGCTTCCTTGCCCCGGGCCCGATGTGTGCGGCGTCATGGCGTTCATGATGAAGAAGAAGCGATACAAGTTCGGGGTCCAGTGCTGCCTCGAGGAACTGACCGAGGTGCCGTTCGTTTACGCGGTGCTGTTCGCCAAGGTGCGGCTGCTGGACGGCGGTAACTTCCAGGACCACTCGAGCAGGTCAGTGGCGCTGATGAATTTCTAAAATATTATATTTCTTGTTGTAGTTATCTGCGTATCTATAAGTTCTCCTTAAAAGTATGAACGAAATTGATCAACTCGTTATTTTTTTAATCCGCTCGTAAATATTGTTATTGTTTGAAATAGACGAGAAAGTCGAGGGCGGGTTGATATTAATATAATATCATCATAGTTTTTAAATTTCTTGTTAATCTCAATACATTTTAATTATTCGCGAAATAAGACTAATTTATGTACAGGACTAGTATAAACAACCCCGTAAAGCGCTATCGCTCTGTTCCCTATTACAGTGCCTTTGCCTGGGTATAGAATTCTTCCCGGGGCGGAACTGCCCCTATTGTCCTTAACATGTTGCTGCTGCGTTATTTATTTGATAGAAATAAGATAACAATTTATATGTACCCTGACTTCTAAAATAGGATAACCCGTGCAACAGGAGTCAGTTATGACAATTATGACCGTGTGTCATAACAAACAGCATTATTACGTATTCATTTCTTATTTCCGAAACTAGGAGCGACTTGGCCGGTTGGATAAATAAAATATATAGAAAACATTGACAAACATTCCTCGAGAACATTCTTAACAAAAGTCAGCGAGCAGAAAATATGAAATTAGAAACGTATTCGAATAAATAATTTGAAATTTTAATAACAACAATAAATTAACTTTCACTCAACAATCGACGTATTGCTTAATATTCATACTAGGTAGTAA
>DWHO01002738.1:0-12890 GCA_018247575.1 Eurytides lysithous rurik
AAACAGCGTAGGAGATATGCGGAGCTGACTGCCAACCTTCAATAATTGGAGAGGCACCTTAAGAAGAAGAATCTATACAAAAAAACGCTTAACCAACTTTGTAATTTTCTTTTGATTTACAAAATGTATTTAAAATAGCTGAATTCTCGACAAGTTCAACGCTCTTGAATTGTTTACGGGCACGGTACGCAATAAACGCAAAACGACCACTCGCTCGCCCGGAGCGAAAATGTCGAAATATTTATTATGACATTCTTTTTTTGTTTCGCGTTTATATTTAAACGATGCCATTACTGTCGAACAAGCTTGAACGTCGAGTTTACATCTTGTTTTGGTTTGACTTAACGGGCGGTTATTATTATGTATTGTATATTATAATGTACGTATTCTCTAAAAGAGGATATGACTACTACATGTTGCTGGACGTGTGCTTTAATTGTTTACTATTAAAGTTGTATCGTAAAACGCGCTTTTTTTTTAAACGACGTTTGTTTAGGTTAATTTATAATGTAATATATGTAAAGACGCCCTATACGATGATAATATACGCAGTTAAGATTTTAGAAACGCATTCTAAGCTTGGCTAAAATTACGCACCGTCATAGCGAATGCTCATTGTATTGGATATATACGCAATACCGAGAAGTCGGAGTGCAGCCTATCTTGGGAATTTTATGAACGACGGGGGGCATTCCGAGGGCCCTGTTAGGAGCGGGTCCAGTTGGACGTCTTAAAGGGTCGCTTCGCAGGTATATTATCGGTTGCGTATCACTCGTGTTTTTGCAATTTTGTTCCCGCCTAACATACAGTATAATTTATACTACCGTCATTTCACACGTCTTTAGGGTGTCTATCGGGGCTGTCTCTCGTGTACTCGGTGTACCTGCAGAACCGGTTTGTGTTCCCCCCTCCACGCTTGATTTCTTCTTCCGCTTCTCGGGACACGATTACTCCGCCGCGCGGCCGTTCATCAATTATTCATGTCTGGTTGACTTTTAGAAAAGGCACTCATCCTTAGAAATGAGCTGACATATTTACGTTATAACTGTAATACAATAGTTTCTTAGAGCAAATCAATACATTTACATTCTATCTAGAAATACATTTGTTTTTATTAATTATTGTTTTTTATAGTTTATACTGAATCATGTTATTGACGGCGTTATATTCACTACTTTTTCTTGAAGAAGTATTGGAACATTGCAATTTCAAGCGGTTATGCGGGCATTAAAATCTAGCGGATCTTTATTGCGGCTGCCGATAATGCTCGACCCAATCTCTATCGGTGCTGTGTTTACAAAACCTCGTGGAATTGAATCGAGTGCGCGCCAGTATTTGTAAACAGGGCCGGCGGCGCACCGGGAGAGGCGTGCGCGGCTCCCGAAATACATCAAACAGGAATTGAACCCGCGCCAACTGGTGTGCGTAGACGGCGACTCGCCCCTTCGCCCCCCGCCTCCTGGCCCCTCATAAACTTTTCACTATACGACTCTAAATTTTATTCCCGTTCGCGTCTTTTATGCTCACTTAATTTATATCCGTACCGCGCGCCTCGGAGGTGACGCGGTCAACGGAATCGTGTTGCAAATAAATATCTCGCACATACACCTATATACATCATACGCACGCACACATACTCGAGAGCGCTCCGTCGCTTTTGTTGATAATTTGCATACGGGCCGTGTTAAATTTTAATGAGCGTTGAATACGTTCACGGGTGACGGAAAAAATTGTCTTTTGTTTCCTTTCCGTTTATTTTTTTATCATTTCGGCTCGCAGTCACAACAACGTATGCCGATACACGGGCTTGATATGTTCGCCTTTGCGATCCGAGCCATTTCATTTCATTATTCGCGTTCTCGGCGCGCATTCAACCACTATTGGCGCATGCAGCCGTTTTCAATATGCAACGTCTGTGTTCTATTAACCTTGCCGCCATCACTTGTCCATACGGACTATCGACCATGCAAAATGCTTAAGCAACAAAGTTTACACAGCCACAGTTATGAACATATACTGCACGGATCGGACCAAAATTAAATAATTGGACGGTGGCCTGGCTTAACTGTGGCGTTAGGACGTTCAGTTTGTTCCGTGACCATGAATAAAATAAGTATTCGATTATTACACAGTATTACGTTACAGTAAGTATACGATTATTCGATTATTTGAAACACGAAAAAATCCCTAAATTTGTTTTTAAAATAACCCGCAAGGCGTTCTTAATGTCTATTTTAATATAACGTGATGTAGAGTATCAATTGTGATTACTTAATCTCCTAAAGTGAAATTAATCCGTGATGATTATCAGTTATTTTATAAGTAAATAATAGAGTAATAACTCTCACACATTTTGTTATTAGTTTGGCGCGTAGTTCACCTTCATTTGTCCTTCAAACCTCGAGTAGCTCATCGTGCCTCAATATAACTCTTCAGCCATCGTTCGCTGTTTCACTTTGATTGTAATAAATTACTCACAGTTGTATAGCAACTATAATGTGTTCCATCATTCTTTTCTCTCTCGAAATTATCGTGTTGCCAATACCGAGAAAAGTGTTCCGATTCTAAATTCTTCCACTGGGATTTGTTATGATCTCGGAACCGGTTTGTGTGGGCGATGGGTATTTATTGTTGCGACTGTGTTGTGTACGCGGATGGAGTGTGGAGCGGTCTGGTGCGCTTGGTGAATTTCATCCCGCCTCCCGGATGACCTATTTTCGTGTTTCCAATATGAGATCGCTGCATCGGCCCAGATGTTCGCTTGTCAGCCTCACAAATCCTGCAATGATAAGTTTCGGAGTAGCACACTTTAACGTTGCATTCGTTCTATTATTATGCTTATCTCTATCCATTCGAAACAGTCGGATGAAACACAATACGCATTTGAAAACGTAACGTACGGAGCGCTGCGAGATCGCTGGAACTGGTTGTCATTGCTTTTAATAATGCTCTGCTCTAGGGGACTTTCTTTGTATTCGTCGTTTCAATACAGTTTCGCTTCTTAAATCCCCTATCTCATGTTTACGCAACACACCGTGTGTTTCGTAAACAAGGAATAGGGAGAATCAGCTTTGAAATTGATCGAGAATCTGTCGGTGCGGGATTATTTTACTTCGGGATCGTATAACCGGCCTCTTGACTGGTAACACGCGTTCGTTACGAAGAAGCCGGCTGTTGTTTCCGTCGACATTCTTTGCACGTCTGTTATCGTTTTGCAGTGGCGCCATTGAAAACCGACGTCTGGTTGAATTACCCGATTTGTATTCTTATCTATACTTTGCTTCCTCTATTTCATCGTTGACTGATGACTATTGTAATCGAGTTTCATATAGTGGTTTATATCGATAGGAAATCGCTACTTCCTTATGTTAAATATTTCTTATCTATATATTACAAACTTTAGGACCACTATATAAATAGCAATAAAAGTTATTTCGATTTATGCTTCTTTATTTTTAAAGCTGAACTACGTCTTATTGCAATCGGTACAGTACGTACATATACAAAAATAGAGGGACTTTTGTAGGTACAGTGTATATATAATATTATATGCACACAGGTGTACATAAGTTGAACGAGTTAAACGTACCACACAGACATTAATCAACGTTGTCGGTAACTGTAGACGTCTCCGGGGGATTAGCCGCCGAGACATTCTATTCTCCGTTCGTAATTAATAGCTTTTGGCAAGTGAGCGTTAGCGGACCGACACGAATAGCTTTCGTGATGCCGCGATGCAATTGCGCAATGTTATAATTGATGCGAGAGCGCTGAAAAAACAATACGGCCCGTACAGGAAACGGTGGTCTGGCGACGTGTGTACCTTTGATGAGCGACCCACGCGCCTAGATGCGGGCCAACGGCCTCTCTATGAGCGGTTAGGTGAGCCAGAACTTGAATCAACCACGCACGAATGAACGGCTGCCGGCAAAACAATGTCGCTTTATTCTATTATAATAGTTTCTGGAAGACGCGGATCGTGGAAGTGTTGTTTTTGTTCATCTAATTGAGTAACAAATATGACTTGGCACGAATTAAAAATATATTGCTTAAAATAAGAGTGAATTATGGACCGCCCACCTAACTGGAGGCAATGACTGCGACTCGGGGCCGCGTGTCGCACGGCGTTGTAATCTAGAGCGGATATTGGAAAGCAAAATCCATCGATTTCCCGCAATACTTTCGTTTCGATACGGTCGGTGTACGTACGTACGGACGGTGATTGTATCGCGTTCGCTCCTATTAGCCGGATGCGTGTGAATTAAAGCGAACGAGAGGCCTGGCCGACTGCGGCGGACATAAACACCGCTCCGATTGGGACCGGTTGCGTACAGCGCCTTAGCCGGGCCCGGTCTCGAATATAATGCTGTCCGATTAGAATTTAGTTAGGTACGGCGTAAGTTCTCACGTTTCTAAGACCGGTAGGTGGCTGTCCCGCGACTTTACATACATTACGGTAGTGGCCCGCCGTCGGCAATCTGGTTTACAGTTGCTTTTATTGCGCTCGATTCCTTTTAGTCATTGTGTTTGAGTAACTTTGTTGAAATACATCAGTAGCTAAATTATTTTCTATATATCATTGACGACTCTCGCCCTAAGGGTAAATTTCTGTCTCACAAATATGGAAAAGTTAACCCCGACTAAAGTAACCTTTTTCAGATCATATAAACTCTTGTCTAGTATAACGATCAGAACTATATCACGCTCAAACTTTTTCTCATAGCGTGCAGGCAATTTCATAAATTATGAGAACATGTGTTCGGGTTATTATTGTTTCTCTTAAGAATTCAACTCAATATACGTCATGGCATTCTTAATCAAAACGAATTGACGTATTGTGGTTTCCTTTATAATATTCCGAACGATTAACTAACAGGAAAATTGTTTTATTTTTTATCTAGACGTTGCTTACGTTAACAATGCTGCACGTTCTGTAAACATTTACCTTGTTTAACTCGTTTGATTACCATACGTTATTGTTTGCGTACGTACGAATAAAGTGCTCATACTGCGGTTTGCATTCATTTTCATTTATTTTTACTTAGACAATAACTGAAAAAATTCTCACACGATTATCTGCCTAACTGTACAAACAATTATGCATAACAATAATATTAAAAATTAAAACAAAAAAAATAAATTTTATTTACTAAACTTTAGCTTATAACTTTATTTTATAACAAAGATTGTTTTATAATTTTAAATTGTGTTTTGTGAAGATAGTTTTGTGCTGCTGCTTTTTTCTACATTTTCCAGTAATGCCTAACTTGGGCTAGGTCAGGTTAGTTAGTTCAAGGCTAAGAAACAACAAGATAAAATTATTGCCTTCCGCCTGATTCGAACGTACGACCTCCGATATTTAAAGCGAGGGCCTATACCACTAAGACACGGAGGCTGTAATGAAAGTATACAAGAATAAGTACCACTGTATGTTTTATCTAATTATGTAACAGTAATTTTAAAATCGTTGAATTATTTTTATAAGTTCTTACAATCACATTAGCCAAATTGGTTGTACGAACATAAATATCCACGCTTCGTAAATAAATTATATATTTTAACAGTTAACGTACGATACAAAACAAGTTCATAAAATTATTATAGAAATCTCTCCCTTGTTTCACCAACACAATTCACATTTTACAAATTGTAACAGGAAATGAAGAACACGTAAGATCATCAAGAAGTAGTTCAATGGTCTTATTAATCAAATTGCCTTTTTTTTCACAAAAGCGAAACAAAACGTGTTTATTTCAAATTAAATTATTAAAAGGAAGTAGTGTACGATGAGATACGTAAAACACTGGGCAACATGCGTAAGGGCGTAAACAATCGCCTTATTTATGTATGTAGGTACTTGCTTTGCGCATCCATTTGGCTCATGTCAGGGCCGCGGAATTACTTAACGCTATTAACCTTCATTGTCTCGTTTATTTTATCAAGTAGCAATTCGTGCAACGATCAAATACCCGTCTGCGTTATTCTACTAAATGACAATTGACCAATTTTGTTTTAGTAAACAGTGTCGGTTCCAAGAGCGTCTTTTATATGAGAAACAATATCTTTTCTACGTTTATTCAATTTACTAAAGTCGTGTCTATGTTACTAAGAGGATGTTTTTAATGTATCTTATATTAAGTTATGTTCACGTTGACACTGAAAGCCGAGAAAGTGTCACCGAATTCATAATCCGGATTGTAGATTAGCCCGTATTTGGGTTGAGAAAGTGAAGGCGCAATGGCGTCTGTTGAATACCAGCCCATCGCCGCCGTATCCCGTTGGTTGCGCAACGTATCGGCCCGTAGATAAGTGGGGTGCGGATGTCATGCTTGTCACGCGCCGATACGTGTTGCGAATAAAAAAAAAACAACGACGAATAAGCCGATGTGCCCAACGGATGAACAAGGTTCGTTCCGTTGTTCGCCGACGCTGACGATGGATGAACAGAACGATAAGCGAAACCAAAGCAGGTGAGGTCATTAGATTCTCTTCTGACAGATATTCTAACAGCCAAGAGGTGATGGAACAGATGACTCCGTTCGTCCGTTGCCCAACGATACAACGCGTACGCGACAAACGAAACTATCGCGCTCATAAATCGAGCCACCGTAAATGCCGCAGATAGAATGCCGCCTCGCTTGCCCTACATAGTGCTCGCCGATTTCGATCGTCCGATAACGCCGGCCTTCGCCGCTTAACCGATCGAATCGGCATTTGGATAGCGCGCTCATCGAAAGTTCAGTCGGACCGTAACCGTAATACCACCGTATACCTGCAGTTCGGCGAACTATTTCGATCCACCCGTCAATGATTCATTAGTGGTTTCCGACGTCGCGCTCGAGTGTACTTCGGCCATGTCGTGAGTGTCGAATGAACTCCACATATCGCATATGAAGTCATGTCTCGGATGTCTTCGCTAATTTAATCGTCTCAGTGTAATGTGAGCTAATAATGATAATCTATAGATAGCGTTTACGTAGGCACGCCCGTTGCATGTTTCCACGAACCGTGGATTAAATTCAACCGTTGTGTTTGAATAAGGTAATGTTGACACGAGCATTTTGTTGCGTCGATGTTTTACAATAGCAAGGATTAAAGTTTGCTATGTGTTTTGTTGTCTATGTATTTGGTTGGTTCAGATCGTCTAGATCAGGGTATACTAAAATTTATATAGGTTGCTAAAATAAGTTGACGATTTGTCATTGTAATACGTAGCATCCGTTTGAAAATTTATACAAATTTATACAAATTTTAAACATTCCCTTCAATCTTGTATTAGTTTCTAGTTTAAGACTTTTTTTTTGTAATCGTCAATGAACTATTCTATTATTAACTGTAATGTATTTTTATACGCTGTCCTAATGCTTTGATAGTCCGGTTCTAACAGTAGCTTGATGTTACGTATGTGGGTCGTTGTTCGCGATAATGAGACATCCGACGACGTCGCGTTGTTTATAAAATCATGGAACGGATTCATATCCCGGCGTAGTGTAAAAAGGAAGTCGCATCGGACACATACGCCCCGGTTTTTATTGACCCATTGACCTCCATTTATTAAGGCGTCGTCTGCTTCCTTGCATTAAATACTATAACATCGCTTAGATACATTTTTTAATTACCTATATACACGTGTATACGTAAGTCTAAGACTTGTTTTGTGAAGCCATAAATATCACCGTTATAAAACTCTATATTCAATGAATAAAGTGGTACACTCTTTGGTACTGAAAACTTCCTTTCGCGATCGCGAAAACAAGTTTGCGATCGCGAAAGGAAGAAGCGATGCGATCGCTATTTATACATATAAACCAACAAAAATAGTTTTACTTTTATCCATCACGCAAAAAATGTTAAAAGGCAACCTTTTAAATTTAGTGTTTAAATTTTGCGAACGAGTTTATCTGGGACGAATTTTAATTACATATAAATTACAAAGCGAAGAGAACGAAGGTTTGCATAATAAATACCTTGAATAATAATTTCGACTCACCCTCCCCTTCTCCTACCCTCATATCTTACATCAATGTTTTTTTTATACGCGAACAAAACAACTGGGGTTGAAACGAGAGGGTCGATGAGGATTCTTTGCGGCCGTAAGAGAAGGGTTGACGTGGCCTTTCTACCTACGCTCAAACATTACTTATTTCACCTGCTAAATCGGTCTCGCATACAAAAATTACTTGTAATTTAAAGCAATTGGGTATATAATGGCATGAGCAATCGACCGCGCTATAACGAATATGCCCCACTTATTCACTTGCATTCTAGATTCTCGCTTAATTGAAATCTGACTTTTGGAAACGTAAGTACGTCCAGGCAGCCTGTTTATTGTTGCAATCGCTCGTTGTGTAAAATGACACTTAAATATACGATGTCACGCGTTTTTGTTGTGTTGTGCACACGTATTAGATATCCTTTACTCAAGCATTGATGTCATACATGTTATGACTATTACGAAACGTTCGTGTTTCGCGTGAAAGAATTCACACAAAGTATGGAGATGAAGGTTTGTGTGAATAACGTAGGAAATTAAAAAAAAAACTACAATTTCCTGAACTACAAGATCCGCATTGCGATAGCGGTGATGACATAAAAGGACAAGAGCTTTATTCAGTTTATGAATGAAATCAGCTGCTACGTGAGACCGAGGGTGCTTGTGCGGGGATAAATAAGGGATGTTTGATTTGGATGAGGTAGTTTTATTTTATGGGATATATGAGCGGAAACTAGCTTACGTCACTTGAATGCTGTAATTTTAAAGGATGATATTATAATTCTAACCTATAATATATATATATATAAACAGCACTGATTCTTTTTACTTTAAACTGGTTATTTTTGGACAGCATCCTATAAGATCAGTGTTTTAAACTAAATCGATTAGTGCACGATCAACGCATGGCTCAGTTGGTATTTATTCATTGTCGCACCGAATACAATCTCTAGACATGCTAAGAATTATTAAACACTTCATTTCATATCCGTAGGGCATCCGCAACCAATAAACAAAATGTTGTCGGCATAAATATAAGAATAACTAATCAAAGTTTCGCCCCCGGTCGTACCTCGATTCATGGGCAACGTAAATAGGCTTGAAGTGTTCTGCGGGAGGATTCTCCCACTCCCCAGTTTCCACCCGAAGGGGACGCTCGAATCCCTGCTATGTCACCTAATTGTTACATTTTCCTTTTGTCACCCCCCTCGCCCTTTGGCAGTTTAATAATCCCCCAAAGAAACGAATAACGAAAATGAAATTCCTCTCACGTCACAGTATTTTCATTATCAAACGCCACAATTCATCGATCACTAAGCTGTCAATCTTTGACAATCAGCAAAGTCGTTGCGTGATTATGTTATTTCTTGAATGTGTCACTTGGAGTGATTTATTTAATATAAAACCACTAACTATTGTGGTTAAACTATTCATAGCGTATATTGACTTCTAACAGCAGGAGATGTTGCTTTGCCCGTTCCTTTTTTTAGAAAAAATTTATTTACTCTAACGCTGCGAATAGTGCTAGATCACGAATATTCACACATTGATAATACGAAATACAAATAATAACATGTTTAACTCCCAATGTTTAGGATCTCAGTGTTAATACGTCATCATCTTTATAAATATACTGTAGATTAAGTATGGTTTCGTTAATCTAGAAATAACGATAGAGATACGACTCGCAGCAGATGTGTTAATTCTATATGACTAGAACGTTTTAAAATGATTACGGGCACGTTCCCCTCGCTGGGTTTTTGTATGTGGGAGCGGTTAGGTGTTGTAACGTGTCGAAACATCGCTTGGCTTGTGTCCAAATCACTGACCGATAGCGCTGCTGCATTTTCTAAGGAAGGCCCTTGATAACGTGCCGCAGTTAGGCGTTAATGGGAGAGGGTTTAATGCGGCCGTATGAATAAGCCGGGCGGTGTAGCCCCCGCCTCCTACACGTATGGGGGGAGAATCTGGCTGGGCGCTGGTGGTGAATAACGTCGGGTAGTTAGTTTCGCTTTATAGAGTTTGTTGGCATCATGAGGACGTAAAAGAAACGGATTTATCGTCGAACATAATACGAAGTTAAACACGCCCTAGCTGAATGTTTTTACTTAAACGACAGACCGGAGTGCTTAACACGCGAGCTTCTCAATCGTGTTATCGAAACTAAACAGACATTTTACTATAAAAACGTACAACGTAGCAACTGAGACAACGCTTTTAATATTGTTATTTGAATTGGGCACCCAAGCGCTTGTATAACCAAACCCCTCTTATATTTACAGAAAAAATAGCAGCTGACGCCAAGTGCCAAGGCCAAATGTGTTGGACAATCATTACTATTACATGTTTAACGGACACTTCTAATAGACGTTTTTTATAGCGCAATTATCGTAGTAATATTACGTAAGTCTGGCGTTTGCCGTATTATAAAAAAGAAATAATCTTTGTATGAGACATAACAAACATAACTGACGATATTTAACTAACTGTAACAATTCCGTAACTCGGTGTGAGAGCATTCGAAGTAATTTTGCTATAAATAGTTTCAAGCCGTGTGGTGGCGACTGTTCTAACAATGGATTTATATTTGTCACTTGATTAGTTAATATCAACCTCTATGTAGTCTTATTTTATTTTCTATTATTTTGTAGTTTTTCTTTCAGTATTTTCTGCTCAATGTTTATTGATAATAAATATTTATGGTTTATTATAAATGTAGACGAGAAATTTCGCATGATCGTAACCCAATTGGAGAATAAATTATGCGACTTGAGCTCAAAGCATCTATTATACAGTATTAGAATTGATTCCGCGCCTATATCTTATTCGATCTCTCGATCCTAAAAAGCGAGTAACACCTGCGACTAAATCGATTATTGATTCTCTGGATAGTGTTTAAAAGCGAATAATAATAGGTCGTTTAAATATCGCGCGAGGGGGAAACAATCGAAAAAGTCGTTCGATGGGAGTGGAAAAAAGTATAGGAATATTCAATTCCCACATCTGTGACGCGTTTAAGACGAACGCGGGAACAGTGCATACGAAGCGCGAATGCTCGCACTGTTCTCGATGGGGGCACAAAAACTGCGAAGAACAACAATGGGCCGCGCCTGCGACGCAGGAAATGCGTCTTTGCCCGCAGCTGTCTCGCTTGTAATGTGTATATATATTTATGAACATGCATACCGACTTGGTTCGAATAAATCGATCATTTTCAAATGCTTCCCTCCTTTACAATTACTTCCTCGAATTAAAATGTTACCGTCTTCGCCCTACGAAAATTTCTACGCTCGTGTATGTTCGTGGTGTTGCGAGTATTCGGAATGTTCGGAATATTCGTACACTCTCCGGACTTTAATTACGGCTTACGAAATCCTTGTAGCGTTTATCTGTGGAAGTATCGTGGCTGTGGGTTATTCGATGTTAGCAAAATTAAGTATATCGTTTTAGTTGTTTTAATGTGTAAGTGATCTATAATCTTACAAATCTTATAGTTCTATAAGATAGTATTTAAGCAGTTATATATTAAACAAACATGAAACGTCGCCGGTGTTAATAAGCAAATTTTTGATAGTTAAGAGGAGAAAATCTCAACAGCACCCAATTAACAGAATCAGATCAGTCTTTGAATCGCCTCAAAAGAACGTAGACTGTAGGTCTGTTAATAAATATAATGTTGTCTAGTAAGTATAAAATAAACGCAATGATTATGTTATTAATGATATGAGAAAATATATCGAAATTCAGTAACCGTATATTAATATAATATATTCAAAGATTGCTATACATGTTTTTATTCTAAAAGGTGATCGAAGGAAGAACTGAACAAAAGAGTTGCTTGACATTTCATGGACGAACACAGATAAATCCGTTCTAGATTCCGATGATAATCGATCAATGCGATAAGTTTCGTAGTTCACGGTTACTTGCACGCGTCGGCGCCGACTTGCGGCGTGCCAGCATGGCCGCCGCGCCCGCGATGCCTCATTTCGCTTTATTACGAGCGAACTGTGGCGCTGCTATTACCGGCCTCTTCGCCCCCGGGGCCCTACCGCAACGTATCAGCGTAAATATCACAATACGCGGTAACCTATAGCAGTGGCGAGGGTAAATGTTACAACAGTTCGTCGGCGAGATCATTCAGCGGTTGGTCTGGCAGAATATCGACTATTGTAATATGTAAAAGTCCGTATAAGGCTTAAAAGGGATTGTGGTTTTTTATAATAGCGGTTTGCGTAACTGAAAAACTGAGACGTAAATAACTGGTCGCCTTGATGGTTGTTTACGCGACCTCTGTTAATTATTGACCGATTGTCGTGTGACGGCATAATCGGCGATAATTCTCGTCTCGCTAAAGAGAAACTATTTTAAATAGTTTTGATTATGTCTACCCGCGCGTGAGAGCCAACGCCGTTCTATTGTGTACCATTGAATTTATCGTGTATTACAACGGCTCACGGTCTATTTACTCGGTCGACGTAGGAAACTAACCGCGATCATTTGCGTTAATTACGTGTTGCACATTCGCACCAAGATGGTTCGTAGCGAAATTAATGCGTTACGAACTTAACATTAAAAAGAAAAAACTAGCACAACTGAAGCGTTGAAGCAGGAAACTTATAAAATTTAACCACCAATTCCTTATGGCTTGTATATCTTTATAAATCGAAAACCTTTGTTAAATTTTTCTTTATATTTTTTGGATTTTTCAATGGTGAACTACCCTCATTTGAAGGTGACTGCGTACCAGCTAGTTTAGCTAATATTTTTGTGATAACAGCCTGGCTGCAGACTAATATGTTATGATATTGATGGATTGCAGCCGACCTCCGGCGGCTGATTCGAGGTTCGGGGATGTCCCCATTCTCGGACAGAATCTCGACTAGCTATGGCTAGT
>DWHO01002739.1:0-12890 GCA_018247575.1 Eurytides lysithous rurik
AAATTAGGCAGGAGATCAACAGAGAACCGTCGAAAATGTTTCAGGTTGGAAGCTATTTGCATGAAATTGCCATTAATGCGGTCAGGCTCCGGGATAATGACAGTTCTTGGCGTTCGGAAACTTTCACTCTTCGTGAATTCGCAAACCTCGACTTAGAGTCAAGAACGTTTCAAGATAACCTTTACAAGTTTCGTTTTCAAACTGTCTCTAAGGTGTCTAATACATATTGTGCTTTGGCAGTGCATTCACGTGTTTCTTTAGAAGAATCTACCTAGGGTAATTAATATGTAATATATAATTAATAGTCTGTCCCACTTTTTATTCCATATGTACTCCAATGCTAAAATTACACCATAGTAGCAACCGGTGCTACGTGAAACAAAGAAATAAAGTTATATTTTTTTTTGCCTAATAGATATATGTTTGTCTGGTTGTTTAAAATCAAAGCAGAAGGCGCGTCGATAGGTGCTAATATCACTTCGGTGCGTCAGGCAGGGCCGTGAAGTCAGCCGAGAGTGGCGCATTGCAAATTCGCCCATACTTCGTTCACAACACACTCAAGAGGATGGCATGGAACTGTCACACCGTTTCGTTTTTATGTGAATTATGCTTCGTTGATAATTTACATTTAATTAGTGATTTTTGATTTATTTGATTCATTTTATGACTTTGCAATTATTGCATCTACGTCATTGAACCAAGAACTATGTCATTTTGCACGGTACCCAGTTACGCCCACTCCATGTTTTAAGAAAATGGTGTCGCGAAGAATCTCGATAAGATGAAAACAATCTAGATCCGACATATATCTTTGTTTCAAATATTGTAAAAGCTATTTCACCGTGTTCTACTTAGCCCGGTCCCAGATTATTAGTACTTATTACCTCTGACGTAGTGAAACAGCGCTTCTTGACATACGAAATGACAAAATAAAACTACTTGTTTTACTTGATTTCTTCCTTTGGTTTTTTCTTTCGTTAAAATTTCTATAAAGTCAATATAATCAATAAAAATGCAAAATTTATTTTTTAGTTTCTACGGCTATACTTTCAAGATTAACCCTTATATATTTCCTTTGGTTTTTCTTCTTCGACATCTAACCCACTACCAAGTTGACTCCAGGTTCAGGTTTAATAAAGATAATTTTAAGTTTAACTTTTTATATTATATATAATATACGTTTTGTAGTAGTGAAAATTCGTAACTAAACTTAAATCAGAATTAGTATTTGTCCAACCACACAAATGGCTTTCAAAGTTAAGCTAGTAAAGTAGCTTTTAACATTTAGAATTATGAGGTCAGGGCATATATGTTTATGAAAATCTATTTCTGAACGTGGTGAAATACAGAACGAAATGAATAAGTCGTGTATTTCATTAAAATACATACATAAGACACATACATACATGCATACTTACAAAGAGATATACATTACTACATAAAGACATTACAAAGAGAGTGTTATGATCAACTTTTTATAACATAAATATTACCGCTCATGGTGAAGATGAGTGTCAACTAAAGGAGTGGACCACTAAGAAGTTATCTATTAAAATATCTGATATTATGCTATCTATTTCTTGATAGTGTTAGGACTTATTGACATACCATTGTCAGCAATTTTATTTGTTTCACTTTTTTACTTGTAGCAATGTTTAGTACGATTTTGAAAAAGATATAAGCATTTGCTATAATAATTATCAGAATTTCTATCTAAGCAAACGTTAAAACGGGTGCGTTTCTCTCGTGCATTTATACTTGCGCTGTAGCTTTAGTCGTTCTCCAGCGGCTTCTATAAATAATAGTGTTTAACTCACTTCCAACTGAAAATAGCTTTACGGAGCCGCAGAAGTTTATAAACCGCGCTCAAACACGTTAACGCGAGCCCGCGCGGAGTGCAGCTCATCAAACATTAGCGCTGAGTAATTTACGAACTGTTATAACCGTGCCCTGACAAAGCGAGTGATTATAATTTAAATATACAAAGCATACGTCGCCTCCGGAGGGGCCAGCTGAAACGTTGCCTGATTAACTCGCTGTTCGCTAACGCAACAGTTCTATGGCTCCGAGTTTGCATTTCCTTAATGCCTTCGGGATCGTTCCGTAGTCTTCGTTAGTTTGCGTTAAATGTAGCTCGGATAAGCGAAGCGGCGCTTTGAGATTTTAGATAGGTACGGTTGCGTTTAAAGTAACATTTGTCTGTCTTTGTACAACCGTCCGCTGAATGCGCCTCAGCGTGTTCGGATCGAAAAATCCAATTTCGGTACAGCCCTCCCCGTGGGTTGAATACCCCGTATTGAATGGATTTCTGCTCACTGCGAGACGTATACTTTACTTTACTTACACGGTGAAAACTCAGATTGAATGTGAATTTTTAATTCTCGTGATGTATTTTTCGTATTCAGATTTAACGGGATTACGGGGTTCGTCAGTTTTTCTGTCTGTTATTATCAAGAAGACGTTACAGATTATGCATTGTTTCGTTATTATTAAAATTTTCAAAATGGCACTGAAATTTATTAACTTACAGTTAGGTATTAAGCTCCTCGGGAAATTGTATCGCAGCAACTCTCGAGACAGCTGGCATCTTGTAAACGTCCGGGCGTGACCATTTGATCCTCGAATGAAGGTCAACACAGCAATCAGCACCAGTAGTTTTGTTTGTTTCCCCATGTTTATCCTCATATTAAGATCTGTGAATAGAAAGGTCCTTTGAAAATCTAAATACGATCGCAAAAAGCCCTTTTAAATTCAAGAATGTGAATGGTGCTTTTGGCAGTTTTGTAGCAAGTTACGTGAATATTTGTAGTGATTGGACTCTTTGTTTTACTTATCTGCCTGTAGAAGTATAACGCCATTGTTAGGTTATTTCAACGTTTCCGAATGGTCTCGGACCAAACTTAGACTTCCGAGAAATTGACTGCAATTACCATCTCATAACCCCCAGAACGGGTATAGCGTAGTCAAGCATAGTTCTGAACGGTTAGTCAAAATAATAAGTGATGTTGTGTTGCTAAGGGCTAATAAATCACTTACCGCTAGTTTCGCTTACACTAGACTTATTCGTATTGTCAATTAGATGATAAAAAAATAGGCTATTTAAATAAAGAACCGTGGCTCTAAAGAATACTACACAGAATAATAAACAGAAGTGTTTATTCTGTAACATTCTGGCTGGTGAGTAAGAATAAAGGATTAATATTTAAGCGGTTGATGCCATACCTAAGGTAGTGATGTAATCTCTTAGGATTATTCTACACAAAATGATCTTCACGATTCCGATCTCGGTTTGATAAAGTATTGTAGTATAAGTAAAAAATTGTGTAGTCATGCTATCCTATATATTGTATAAAATGTGTTATTAGAAAAGAACAAATGTTAACCAAATTGGTTGGTATATGGACTACAATCGCATTCGTCTTGAATTATACTAAATATGATATAATCAGGATTTAACAAATATTTCAAACGGTGGTAGAACATCTGCTGCTGCTGCATGAGTCGGCTTGAACCGGTAAAGTACAACGACCTCACAGGAAATTGGCGTAAGTGTTTCTGCCGGTTTCGTCCGGTATATGAGGTGGCCGGTGGCTCATCCTCTCCCTTCCTCTCGCCCATTTCTCCCCTCCTTTCCTCTTACATCTACTTCTTCCCCTGCTTTCGTCCCCCCCTTTGCCTCCATCCCTACCTCTCATTCTTCCTCCTTCCTTCCTTCAAGAATTCCCCACCTTAAAGGCCGGCAAATCATTTACAAGTTCTGTTGTAAATGTCCATGGGCGGCGGTGATCTCTTACCATCAGGTGAGCCGTTTGCTTGTCTGTCAGGCTAGTCCATAAAAAAAACGCATATACTCAGGGCCGTAAAGGATTGTTTCGCCATTTGGAGACGAAAGTTGGGTTTAAAGAAATTTATTTCTCATAAGAAAACACAGTTTCAATTACAATGAGATACATATATGTTCACTGGTAAATATAACATAACATTTGCCTCTGGTTAGGTGTTTCAAGCTTATTAATATATCTAGTATTTATAGCGTGTTTGTCACCTTTTATAGGAGAGGATTAAAATTTTGACAGATAAATATTATGTTACAGAGAATATATTGTGAGATAACCATCAGAACACCACTTTTTTTAAAACATCTCGCACCTTGAGCACGCAGATTATAATAGTCCATACAGCTCTTTTTTTAATAATAAATACTGTTTTATTTAACAGCACTATGCCGCAATAGGATATCTTAAGACTATACTACACTATAAAACAGCTTTTCTCACTGCAAAGACGGCAGAGCTAAGATTACCCGCGAGTGTTAGGAGTTTCACTGGAGTTTTTTTTTGTTATACCCAAGGAAACCGAAAAGGAAACATTGATTCCACACTTAGTTTTCTTGGCAATATGTACTAAATTATTAATTTTAACCAGTTAAGTATGCGTGTCAGAGCATCGTATACGTTTACGTCATTAGCATTTTAATCATGCTCAACCTTGAAGATTAGGGAGGTATCATTAAAAAAAATATAATGTCATACAAATTCTTATAAAACAAACTCTCGTAAAACAGCAAATATTGATTCGTAGAGCATCCATTTTTAAAAGATAACGCAAACGAAAATAACAAATGATTTCACATTATGTATTTTTGTCGGTAAAAAATATAACATAGTGATGTACGCATGAAAAATCTGGCATAACATCGATATATCTACCCATTCGTAATAGACATTTATCTCAATATTCAGAATTCCTTCATTCACGTTCAAATACATTCCCAATCAACTTTTTCCCTTTCAAAGGAGATAGGTCTAAATACACAAGAAAAATATTTTTATCTTTATTTGACAGAAATGGTTATTGACGTGTGTTTTCATTGATTGTTTCGTTATCGTTTATGTACTAACTTTATGGATGTTAGTACTTCATCGTAATGGTACTATTTCTTTTTAGACTTATGACTACCTTATCAGCTTTTAAAACTACATTAAATCAAATAATTTAGATTAGAAAAGTTGAGCGAGTTTTTTTTGAACCACAACTCAATTTCATTTTTTTTTAAATTGCTATATCTCTGATAGGGATAATTATTAAATACCCATAAATTTTAAGAAGAGCTTCATCTATTAACACACTTTTACAGCTTTAGTTGTAGACTGTGTTTCACTTATTTAAAATAATATACGTCATGTCATAAGCAAGATTGTCTTTTAAGTAAGAAAAACTGTACAACAGGCAATCGCATTTCGAACGTCCTCTTATATTGTCGCTCCATTATTTACTGTTGAGAAAAATTACCTTCACGCTCACGTTTCCTCAGAAATGATAATTTCCAAGTCGTTTGAAACTCTGCATTGTTGTAGACAGAGACTTTTACAGAGTTGCGTTGGAATGAGAGTCTCCTATTTTCAAATTTGCATCCATAATTGCACGTTTATTGTTCTTGGATAGGGAGACCATAAGCGGTGGAAAAATCTTGAGATATACGATATGATGATATTTCGTTTTTGTTTTTATTCCAACTGATAAAAATGAAATATGTAAAGGGAAATGTGTGTTTGTTGGTTTAATATTTTCTTATAGGACGGAGAGGCAAAGGCATCGAGTGGTTATTTTTTCGTAAAATCCAAATGCAGACAGCTAATTTTGTTACAGATCAATATCAAATAAGAACAAAAATTTCGAATGTTCTACAGGGATATATTACGTTTGTTATAAAATAACGTAGAATGACTAATAACGATTGTATATATAAGAGTTGAAGATGGATATATGTATAAATTATTATAAATGGATTACGATTTTGTCAAATTATTCTAATATAATATTACTTATATATATCTTTAATTATTTGAAAAATCTTCGAAGTTAGCAAAATTTTCTACCACGAATTTGTTTTCTTTTTCTATATTTACTAACATACATACAGACAGTATGGTATTTGTTGTCTCACAATTTCACACTAAGACCATTTAGCAAAGATAAATCATATCGAAATATAAATAAAGATTTTATTTGAACAGAAGACATGGCTGCTCGAGTACCGGCAGTTGCCAGCGCAAGTTTAATTTCAGTTAAGACATTTTTCACGATGATACAATTAGTTAGGTTTACTTAACTGTGACTTCTTTATTTACATAAAATCGATGGAGAATTAAAGGAAGAGAAATGCACAATGGTTTAGGTAACTTTTATATTTAAATGACAACAATAGAAACATGACTTGTAGAAGTCAACATGAAATTGGTGTCCAAGACTTGTAACATAAAAGATGAATGCTGGCGTGTCTTATTAATAAAATAAATAAATAAAAAAAAAGAGGAAAATATTTTTCATATCTATACAGAAAAAGAAAAATAATTTATTAGATACCTATAACCATAGGTTCACCACTATAATTCATTCTGATTAGAATAAATCTTGCACTGAAATATTTAAAGTAAACAAAATTAAAAGCATTCAAAAATCGTGATAATTGAAGAAATAGGGTAACAAAAATAAAGGAACCTTAGAGTCGATCTTTATTTAAGAAAATTATAACAAACTTTGAACTTTGTTTAGAGTTCTGAATTTATCTTGAACGTCTGAGAAAATAAGGGCGAAAGGTTAAATTACAGTGAATCTATTAAAATCAAAATAAATTTTCCAGACAAAATCTTTTTAGAAAATGATTTTTTTTTTCACAAAACTCTGCTTGCTGTGTAGACATACGAGTAAGTTGATCCTTTAGATTTATATCAATTGTCCTTAGAAATTGGAGACCTAATAGTAGTTTCCTTTGATTTGTTAAATGATTATTTGTTTGATATTGACTTACTGAACTCTTTCACTTCTTCTACGTATTTGATTAAAGGTACCTTTAATTAAGGTTACTTAATTATATTTTAATGCTTGCAGAGTCTTCCTGGGCCTTACCCTGCCGCTAAGTAGTATTGTGCAGGCATCACTATGCTTTAGTATGTCTATTTAATTACTAGGAGTAGCGATCTGTCATATTATATAGCGTAGCATAAACAGTGGCGGTACTACCATAGAAGCCCAAAAGCCAGGGTTGGCATACTAAGGAGTAAAATTTATAAATCTTAATTAGCACATAATCCCTTAATAATTTAGTTTTAAATTTGAGCGTTGCGTGAATTATGCGCTAATTAAGATTTATAAATTTGCTCCTTAGTAGGGCAAGCCGGGCTTTTGGGCTTGTATGCCACTGAGCATAAGGTAGTTAAAGGTCGAATATTTTGTTGTATGTTGCCTGCTACGAAAGCACACGAAGTTGTAACATACAAGAGTGGATTACTACAAGTTAGTATTCTTCTTTATAGGCTTTGCATTGTTCTTATTAAAATATTTTATGTACCTTGTCGAAAAGCCTACTAAAGAAATAGTAGTTTTGGTATGGCCCCGAAAATCTAAAACGAATTAACAAACAAATGACATAAAAGAAATATCCAATTTCGATTTGTTTAAAAGAAGACTCAAGAATCTTTTAATTAAGAAAGTGTTCTATGGAATTAGTGAACGAATACTTTAATGATTGATTTAATGTTAGTTTATTCGCCATACAGGCAAAATTTAGCGTACTTACTATATGTTTACAACCTTATTGTATCTAAGTTTACAAATTTTATAAAATAAATAGATAAAAGTAAACAAGCGGGTACCTGATGGTGAAAGGGCGACATTGACCATAAATGTACGGCAGAGATGTAAGAAAAGATAAGTTAAGAGCGCGATAAAAACCATAAATTTGTTCTACTTAATAATTTAGTTGATATTTGACCTCATTCGAAGAATTTCTTCATTCATTCATTCTCAAAGTTAAATAGGGATAATGTATGATTGTTGTTAGACACATTTGAAGATGGTTTTTAAATTTTTCATAAAAATGTATTTCCATGCCTTTTTTTTCTTAAGGTTTTTTTTTTGTTCATGACTGTTGTTTGGCGCTAATCTATTGGCTTCGACGTATGTATATATTTAAAGTAATTTTAAATCTTTCATAAAAATGTATGTCTTTTTTTCTGAAAGTCTTTTTTCATAACTGTTGTATTTTTTTCCATATCACTGAGTTTCAATTATCACTTCTTCTAGGGGTCAAGTTCGAAAACAAGAAAATTGACTTAACATTCCGTTTCAAGTCAATTTTCAATTAGAATGCATTTCTTTAATATTATTTCACGATTTTGTGGTATCCAAGCTTTTCAATTAAAACTGTAAGCTGTCGTTGTCATGCTCTAGTATAATAAAACATATCAAATTTTTTTTTTTAAATAGCCGCAACGTAAGGCTATTAGTTAATATATACAAAAAAGTATAAATACATAATATTTTATTATGCCTTATCACACCAGCAAGCGAAACTTCATCGCATATCCCGTGCCGGGGGCGAGTTTTGGTGCACCAACAATGATTGTTTTGTAAATTAGAGACACTGACACTCAACTTGCGACGGGTTTGCACTGTTACTGATTTCAGAACTTTCATAACAAAACAATATCAAGATGATATATCATAATTTTTTTTCTATACGCCTATATGACAATAAATGTTTTTGTTTCCTTATAATTTTTCTTTGGTTACTTATTCAATAATTATCTTTAATTAACCAAAGAAAAGTTATAAGGAATATCAAACCAAATCAAAATATATATAGGTATATTCAAATAGACTTCCGGTTCGGAATAAAGTTCTGTTGAGAAGAGCCGGCTCGAAGAAACTCAACAGTTGCTCTTTAAAAATACCGTTACAATATGTTAGGCCCGAATACAATGTAATAGCTATCCCGCAAACATTAAAAACAAGTCAATCAATTGAGTTCTATGCATTTTGATCTACCAGAATATGTCTTTGTCTTTATTAATTTGATTTTTTTTTATTATTAATTATTTCATTATTAACTCTCTTAATAATACCAATCACACGAGGGTACATGAAAAGTGGCCGTTAATCACATTAATTTCGATAAAACTTTCTACATTGGATTCTGTAAAATCAAACATTTATATCATTATTGTATGCATTATTGAACAAATAATATAGATTCTTGCCTATGTGAAAAATGGGCAACGAACATCGTTTTTCGGCTTTCGTTAGTCATACAATTTCAATGCGGTGTTGTCTCTTGTGCCAACGCTTTTACTGTGAACTTTTAAGCTTTAGCGGCTGAAGCTCGGAACGTTTTGCGTTCGTTATATATAAAACTCTCGTCCTATTTCGTCGCTGTTAGTTTTAAAACTGGCAGCAATTCCTCGTGTGATATTAAACGTTTAATGAATGTAAACAATAGTCAATAAAATTTGCATGGATAGCTATTTCTCAACTATAAAATTAGAGTATGTTCTATGTCAAGCAGTTTTCTATTTTTTGATACGTTAGCCGTTGAAGTTCAGTATAGTGTACAGTGTGGTAGGGATAGTGGAAGTTTTTCTGAAATCAAGGTTGCTTTTTGGTGTGCAGTACAGTATTCAACCACAAAACATACATTCATAAAGTTCTTAATAACAAAATGTTATGGAATATTTTAATTTGTTTTTGATATACTGTTGTCAGAACGACGTAAGCTACAATCTTTTTCATAGTTTAATAAAAACAAGTAATAATAATAATTATTTGCATTAGAAAACGCAATAGTTAGGGACCAACGTAAATGGTTATGGGTTGTCCACGTCGTTAAATGAACTTATTTCGGTATTACACGAAACTTTTATGTTACTAGGTAGGTTTTCAAAAACATTCGCAAATCTTTATTTGCCTTGTATAATTATTTTCTTTATATTCTATTATGGCATTTATAGTCGGTTTCATGAATGTTTGGTAATTATGATGTTAATGTCCACCAATTCAAGGTTGTGTTTTAATGTTATACTTGCTAGAAGCTAAGATAAATTTTCGGTTCAACGCATGGAAATATGTGTATGTATGAGTTTAAAAGTAAACTTGCTATAACAAGTGTCGGTACGAAGATGAGTCGAAACTGTTTCTACGTTTCCAATTACGTGGATATTTGATGTTTTTCATCGTTCAGCCGGAGGGTGTACTCTTGTTTTGGAGTCGAGAAAATCTTTTGAAAATCATTAGCATTTTGTTGTGTATTTATGTTTTGCCTTTTAACGACATATTTTTCTTTTTTGGTTTATTCTAAGAAATTAAGAATAACATTTCATCACACATTCATCAATACTTATATAGTTATGTGCTGTGAGATCATATCAGTACAAAATTTTTCTAACATAACAAATATTAAGAGGACAATTCTTGATCATTTTCTCATAAAAATCTGACTCTAGCTAAGAGACGAGTTGTTATGAAATTTATAAAAAGTGTTTCATACTTTCATTTTCAAAGGCTAGGAATGAAATTACACTAGACAATACTTAATAGACTTATTGTTGTTTCTGCTGAAATTAATATTACTTACAGGCCATCGTTTTGGTCGTTAGCAATCTAACTACATTTTTTTTTTTGAGATCTAAATATTGATTTACAAATAGTTACCATCGTAATGGTAATAAAATACATTACTAACTCAAAATGCGGAGGATAAAAAGCATTAAAAAATATTAATAGAATGCTATTAGATTTTCAATTCCCAATCTCGTTCGCAAATCGGTTGCCTGCCGCAGTTACTCTAACATCTCTACTAAAATATATTTTTAAGTATTATTATTATCAAAAGTATTCTTTAGTATTATTATTAAATATATTCTTAAGTGTTACGTATCAGAACCAATGAAATGTTGTCTTCTGTTGTTCAGAAACGTAACAGCCCTAAGGAAGAGGATCAATAAGCTCGTCCAACAAGGTTTACTTTATATTTCGACACAAATTTGTTTATGGATTTCTGATTTTGTCTGAGTGGCTTTTCATAACTTCCGAAAAGTAAAGTTAAAGAAGGGCGATGCTTTCTGTTGTTATATAATATCGGCTTCCTTCCACCGCCTAACTTTCTTCTGTGAACAAATGATAGATTTGATGATAAGAATTTGTAAACACCGAACAATAATAATAATATTATCATGGGACATCTCACACATTGCCATGTGATCCCAAACTAGGCAGAGCCTGTACTATGGTAATCAGACAACTGATATACATACTTATGTATTTTTAAATAGATAGATAGTATAATAATCTATATACTTATATAAATAATTAACACCCAGACACAGAACAAATACCTATGCTCATCGCACAAATACTTTGTCCTGGGTGGGAATCAAACCCGCGATCTTTGGTTTTGCAGTCCAATACTGGACTGGAATACTTTCGCATTCCTCTTTAGATTTATGAATAGTGTTTATGGATGCTGGTAATGTATTTTTATTTGACATGTCAAAGTGACAGACGACAACAGCTACAGACACATGTCATGACAGAGAAATGTCAGTGCTAATAACTTTTATTTATCTTAACACTTTTTTTTCTGTCAGCTGGACTTATATGATAAAGATCAGCGACTTTTTATGATAAAAATTATCAAATCAAATCAAATCAAAATAGTTTTGTTCAAGTAGGCCTTTACAAGCACTATTGAATCGACATTTTTACATTTTGTTCGTGAGTAAACTATTACCGGCTTGGAAGGTCGTTCTGTTGAGAAGAGACGGCGAGAAACTTAACAGTTGCTCTTTTAAAATACCGTTACAGTACGATGAGCCTTAATACAATGAGGATATAATAATATCGACTGTTTATATACCATATTTGTGGAACCACGTTAGGACTTTTTTTAAAAGACTCCGATTTTTATTAGAGTGATTTTTTTTTGACTTGAATATTAATTTATGTGAAATATTCTAATAAAAATACTAAAACCTATATTAATTAGGCTTTGACAGAAACAAGCAGATGATATTTATATATTTACTTAAGTACATTATTGGAAACGGACAAAACAAAGGTGACATAAAGACGCATATAAAGCGTGCTAATAAATTAAAGATAAAGTGTGCATTTATTGAAGTCTGTTCCCTTTACAATTGCGCTAAAGACATACATATATTATTTGTTACCAAGCGATAATTTTATTGCGGATGTGTTATATAATAATGAGGGCACACTGATTTAATGTGAGCACGTAATAATTTATTTAATACAAGTACATCTCATTATATTTTTTTTACAAAGATAAAAATATACGTTCCATAAATTAAATGTTTCTTTAAAAAATATACAAATTTTTGACAACACGTCAACTGTACGTTAAGGTGGTATGTAGTTATGGAATCACTAGTACATTAAAAACTTATTTGACTTGAAACGTTGAACGTTGTAAGCGGTCATAAGGACAGTATATACATAAATATACGGTGGTAGAGCACGCTGCTGCACCCCCTGCTGAAAGGGCCGGTTCCACCCGGATAAGTACCATGACCTCACAGAAAATCGACGTGAAGTGTAAGTGTTTTTGCTTCTGCGTTTCGTTTGGTGAGTGAGGTGGTCGGTGGCCCATCCCCCTCACTTTCCTTCCTCCCTCTTTCAATCTCCTTCCTATCTCTTTCCATCCCCAAGGGATTCCTCCTATAGTTCCTCCTCTTCCCTCCTTCTCCCTCCCTCTTTAAAAGAATTCCCTTCTTTAAAGTTGACAAACGCATTCGCTAGTTCTATAATGCTGCAAATGTCCATGGGCGGTACTGATCACTTATCATCAAGTGAGCCGCTTGCTCGTTTGTCAGCCTAAATCATATTAAAACACGGGAAAGTTATTTCAATACAAATAAAAACAAAATAACTTAAAACGAATGTTCTATTCATTGTCATGACATACAAACATGTTTAAATTAGCTTCAATGTGTGCAAGATACCGGACAGTTTAAAATGTTAAGGTAAAAGCACCTATTACAGCGGTATGCAAAATCGGCATCTATCACGGATGTATTTGAAATTCTCGTATTTCA
>DWHO01002740.1:0-12887 GCA_018247575.1 Eurytides lysithous rurik
GTACGTAAATTGTTGTTTCTCTTAAGTGAATAATGTATTTATTCTTTGAGAAATAAAGTTCTTTAACCATATATGTATATCATTTGTCTGATTACCATAGTACATAGTTTGGGATCAGATGGCAATGTGTGAGATGTCCCATGATATTATTAATATTATTAAAATCATTAAAAATATATAAAGCTTATACGAAGTGGTTTCCATTGGCTGCAATACGGTCCATTAAACGTTGAGGCCAGTTATCGATAGCAGCACGCACTCTTTCTATGGGAAAATTTTTCACTGCTAATCGTATGGATTGTTTTAGGGACTCAGGGCATGGCATAATGGAGTCATCTAATCTCCATTCAATCATTGACCTGACCTATTTAATCAATTAATAAAAATGCTTATTGGGTAGATCTGTTGCCTATAAATTAGCGTATCATCATCAGAGAGTGTTGTCTTAAATTTATATGATTTTTTTAAACTATCATCATGTCTAAATTTTATACATAACTTTAGAAAAGTTATAATATACTATATATTCTATTTTTATAGACGTAAATTTGTAAGAAAAACCTTTAAAAACGATTCTTTTTTACATTTCGTCCCACAAACACCTATGACAAGAAACATCCTTCCGGTTATATATGTACATATACATATGTAATTAACAGATATCTCCTCAAAATCGAGCAGGGGGCATATGTTGACGGAGTGAGATTTATTTAAAGTTGCCATGACTCTATAAAATAAATAACTTGTTTTTCTAAGCTTGGTTTCAGTAAGCGCATAACTTAGTTGATTTTGCAAATGCTCACGTTGTTACTAGCCGCTCTGAGACTACACTTAGAGCTGCAACACTTCGAAATGCTGATTACAACTGACAAAGCCTGTCCGGTGTCCATTTTGATTCGATAGAGAAACCCCATGTCTAATTTGAACCATCGAACATGCATTCTAGAGTGAACGAGGGCCTCTCCGTAAATTTAATTTTTTAATATTTGTATTTAGAATATTATTATCTAACTTTTATTACGGGGGTCTTGGAGTTGCCAGGAATTCAGAAACAGTTGTCGCTATTAGGAAGTCAAATTCGCGTCGTGTCCGTATTTTCATATGCAAATTGTATTCAGGCGAAATTGTGAATCAATGCTAAAAATGCTTGAGGTCTGTGTCTGCTTTGAACGAAATAAAAAAAATATTAATAAATCATAGTAACGGTAAATAAAATAGTTATGTAATAAAATACTGATATCCGTAGAAATATAAACGTAGAAAAGAAATATGTTCTTAAACTAATATTAAAGTTTTTACTAATCATTCTCAAATAAAGTACATCATAAAATGATCCGTTCAGTTTCGAAAATTATATATTTTCTTATTATTTTTTGTGGGTTAGGCTGCCAAACGAGCAAGCGGCTCACCTGATGGTAAGTGATCACCGCCGCCCATGGATATTTGCAATATTACAGCTGCGTCGCTAGCCTTTAAGGAAGGGAAATTTTCAAAGAGGGGGGAGGAAGAGAGAGGGAGCGGAAGAAGGAGGGGATGGAGGGAGAGGTAGAGAAGAGAGTGGGAAAGGGAAGGAGGGAAGGGACGGGGATGGGTCATCGGCCACCTTAGATTTTCTATGAGGTCGTGGTACTAATCCGGTTCGAACCGGCCTATTCAGCAGCGGGAACAGCTGCGTGGCTCTACCACCGTTAAATATACAACATACATAAAAAAAAACAAATTAAATTCTGATTAAACCAATTATAATATAATAATTAGAGAGACAGGGGAATGGGGCGCACTTCTAGTATTAACAGATCGAAATGTATAGTGTAATAAATATAATAAATTGCGGCAAATACTCGAAAGAGGTCGTTTGTATGAGTGTAAGACTAACGTGCCACTTGCTAAAAATTGTACTAAATTATTTTATTTCTTCAGAACAAATATCATTAATGCAATTATATCGACGCCGGAAAGCAAAAATGTAGTCAATGACAGTAATTTTTTTAGTTACAATTTTTAATTACATTGTTAAAAAAATTATGGCGAAAATTTTTGGTTTTGCTGGTTATTACGTTTTTGCTTTCTAGCGTCGATATAATTCATAAATAATTAGTTAACATGTGGTATTTATCAAGTCGCAATGATAATATCATATTTTAAAGCTGTCACAGTTTCTCCTAAAATGTCAGTGAGTTATGCACAAGCTTAGTTAGCAAATTTGAGTCACGGAAGAGTTCAGTTACACTGAGCATTCAAATTGACTTCCAAAAATCACAGAAATATTTCTTCATCCACAATCAGCTTATAATATTCCACTTATCTGCTCAACACCTAAATAAACGTTCGAATCCCCAGTTCCTTTAAAATTATATAAAACCTCTTAAGGTATAAATGAAAAAATAAAGACGCTCTGCCGCAAGAAAAAAAGCAATGACGAGGTTCTTTCTGATAAGCTGCAACACACTCTGGATGTAATATGAAGATTATATTAAATATCTTTAAATTCTGTAGACTGTGCCATCGGAATCGATGTGCAGTCTAGGTGGGGGATGATTGTGAATTGCGTCGTACGAGACGATAATACTGTCCTTTATTACGACCCTGGCCTTGCAAGCAGTGGTGCCCTTCTTGGAGCAGTAGAACTTCGATGGATTTCCGCCCTGCACCGAGAAAGTGAATCCTTCCACCAGGATCAAGCTTTTCTTCCCCTTAGGCGAATTAATAAATCTGTAAGTCAGAACTAATGGACGATATTAGTATATGTCCTTTGGGATATTGTGAGCATTTCTCTTATTAATGTAGATTGCTGGGGATCGACCATTCAATTCACGATCATAGAAGCTGAGATTATGGGTCGCAATTATAAGTATCCAAACAACACCGCCTCTCTCAAGTAGCAACGGAAAATTTATTAAGACAATAAAGATATTTAAAGAATTTTATTGATAGTGTAATAATTGATAAATATAATCAACTTATAACGTTACGCCTAAGTTTTGGAGCGAATCTTTAATATTGCTCTACCTATTTAGGGGTTATCAATAGAATAATAATTTAGATTTAGATTTTAAATATAACGCAAGTATGTAAATTCATTACTATAGTTTTTTCATTCTACGTACGTATTTGAGCAATGTATTTGTAATTTTTATATTTAACTTTTATGTTTGAAGTACATTTCATATTGAAATAAATAACACAATTACAATTCTTTTTTCGTAGATATTAAAGAGAATTTTAGACGATGTGCAAAAATAAAACATAAATATTATTGTGTTGTATAAATAATATTTATATTAATAATATTACATTATGACATATAACATGCTAATAGTTTTAACGAATACAGGTTATTTTAGGACATTTTCCAATAATAGGTATATCTGTAGATACGGACTTTCCCATCAGAAACTATATAGTTCAGGCGTGGCCAAACTTTTATCCTTTGGGGGCTACTTTTAAGTAATACATAAGATGTTTAAACAATAATTTCAGTGAAAGCAAATTGTTCGACTTTAGCATCGCGGGCTACTTCCAAAACCTTCCTGGGCGACCGGTTGCCCGCGGTCTTGGCTTTCCCTGATATAGCTTCGCTGCTGCTGGAACTGACATAGATTAAATAACTATACGACTATTAAACAGCAATCGCGAATGAATTAAGGAAACCAACAACTGTTGTACACTGGCCACCACGAATAGTTTCCAACTATAAAAAGAAAAAGCTGGCGCGTTACGTGTTCGAGTTACGGAATGACATCTGGGTTCTGTAGTACTTCCTGGGCGGGTGGTTGTGTGAGTCGTGGATGAATCTGATCGCGCCGTCATCCCCCATGCGCATTCGAGCCTGGCAGCCAGTGCTGAGCTTCTGCGAGCACTTGAGGTACCTCTTCCCTGGACCGGTGTATGCGTAGGTGTAGTCGTTTACCATCACCACCGACCGTCCGTTGCCAATGGGTAAAATCTCGTATGCGTATTCTGAAACACTCGGTAATCTGTATATGACCGTGTTTTTTGGATAATGACCATTTTTAAACGTGCGTTGAAGTAAAACAATAAACAGCTAGAATTAAGCCGTCGTAGACGATTAACGTTTACTTAGTTTATATTTTAACGTTCAATATGCCTAAGCGATTCGATTTCTTACCACTTTTATATCTTTGTTTTCCTTTTTTGATTTTTCGGTGTTTAAACTAAGCTTTTCGAATCATGTCAAAACATTGCTCCATTGCTGCGTGAAGAACAAAGAAAGAAAGACTGACGTCGAGACAAAGACATTTTTGCATCTTGCATCTTTTATATAATAACGAAAAACGATCCAACGTTTTTCATACATAAAACAATTGAAACGGATTGAAAACGGGTCAGAGAGTAGTCCATGTGGCTTCGTATTCCGAAAAAGTAAAAAATTAGGAAACCTATGACCCAAAGTAGCAATTCACGCGAAGCGGCGGAAACGACGGACGGAAAGCAAAATAAAGATTAATCGTTTTTTTTTTATGGAATAGGCTGATAAATAAGCAAACGGCTCACATGATGGTAAGCGATCATTGCCGCCCATTGACATTTGCAGTATTACAGAACTAGCCAATGTGTTGCCAGCATTTAAGGAGGAAGGGGGGCGAGTCAAAAGAGGGGGAGGAGGAGTGAGAGCGAGAATAAGGGGGCCGAAGTACAATTTCTGGTGTGGTGCATTTGCCCAAACTTTTCCTTATGTATAAAAGATTCCTCTTGCACATAAGAAAACGTGTGAATTTAAAACAATACGATGAACTGGAAGACCGAGACCGGTTATATTTTATAGGGATCTAAAGTAAACATTTAAATGTTGATGATTGAATAAAGTAAGGAAGAAGGGATGAACGATGCAACTAAAAGAGGGGGCAATGATTAAAGAAGGAAAAAAGCAATGTCGTATTAAAGTAATGATTATATTAGGTTATAGAGGTTACATAAACATTCAATGCAGTGAGTTAAGCTTTGGACAGTTGTGCAATAAGTTAATATAAATCGAAAACATTTACAAACGATACATCAGCCCAAACTGACGTGAATTAAATTTGGAAATACAGGATGTTCCAACAAAAACTTATTTCTAAGAGCGTGACATAAATTATATTTTTCCAGTATTGACACAATATAAAAGAATTACAATTTCAGATGGACTTGCATGACACACTGTCGCAAACCATGGTTTGACTTCATCCGACCTTGAAATACATCCCGTCTGGTGATTTGATGTAACTTGGCGGGGGGTGATTGTGTTTAGTGTAAGAAGAGGCCTGCACTATATTCCCCTCCGTGTCGAGGGTGATCCGGGCTACGCAGCGTCCGGCTTTTCTTTTGGAACACCTCAGGTATTGGTTACCGTTCACGCGCGAGTAAGAATACCTCTGATACAATATTATATACTTTCCCTTTAGTGTTGGCAAGTATATTATTTTATCTGAAAATTTCACTAAGGTTAATAAAGGTCAAATTTATTATTATATAAGTTGAAGAGTGAAAACTACACAATTAAATCAAGTGCAAAACATTATGATTAAGCGTGTAGAAAAATGCAACGCCAACAAAAAGAGATCAGAGAGAAGTGGCGAAATTACTTAATTAAAGATATTCGCCCATCCCTATGATTCTCAATCCGGTATCTACATAGTTTTCACAAATTTATTCATAAAATTCGATTGGGCATCTTAAATTTAAAATACATTTCATCAAATTCAAGTTTAAAAACTTTCTAATGGGAAGAAACCAGTTTATTAAGAAAAAAGGTATGAAATACGAATAGTGAATAATATAGAATATCAACTAACCATTATCACACAACACGCACAAAAGAAGACTTTGTTGGATTAGGTTCCTTTTGGATTCGTTTTATAGCTTTAAGGTATACCTACCTACCTTACAATTTAATAAACTTCATCATAGAAATAAGAAATCTAACTTTTTCAAAGATTTTAAGCCAAATATATACAAATAAAATAAATAGTACGCAAATTGATGCATTCATTTACACACTTCTCTTGACAGAACTTTCTAGGGTTATATTCTATTCGTTAATATATATTCAAAATTAAATTTATTAATATTATTTAGCATATTTCTTATTAAGAATGAAAATTATCTGAAAAAAAAGGCATTATAGATTTGTTAACTCATCCTCGCCTTGCACAGATTTTTTTTATAATCTGACTCATGGTCATAAGCTATTGAGACCCAAAGACCTTGATGTATAACCCTTGCACCGTTCTGCAGTACTTAGGAGGTGGATGGTTGTGATTGGTGTCAGCGTAAAGTATATTCCCAGTTCCGTCCAATCTGATCTTTGCTTGGCATTTGCCCCTCATTGTCTTCGAGCATCGCAGCAAGGTTTTCCCCTTGCGGTAGGAGAATGTGTAGTTCTGATACATGATGATGCTCTTACCGCCGATCGTGGGCAGGTGCAGGATCCGGTGATGGTCTGAAAAACGTACTTCATTGAAGGTAGTATTCATAATTACAACTTTATTTAATTTAAAGTTTCAAACTCTGGGCTGATAGGCATAACACAAAATAAAACACATCTATTTGCGATGTCTTTGTTATTAGCGTCAAAGCTATTAACAATAATTGTCCCAATATCCTTAAATATAAAAATAAAAAGTCATAAAAATATTTAAAATTCTTAGACATTTTTAAATAATTATGTAAATGGATTTAAGTTTTTTTTTCTAAAAAAATATAAGTAACTTTGCAATCAGTTGAACTTAAAAAGTAAAGGGAAATAATATATGCCATTAGCATTTTACTTCGTCCAATTACCGAAAAGCGTTAACAATAAAGAATAAAGAGTACAGAAAAATGTCCTACTTTTCTGATTCTAGCACGCTGATCATCCTTTAGCAGCAGAAAAAATCATGATAACGTATAATATAATGGATAAATCATATAGAAATTAATATTTTTACGAATTGATTTTTATGTATAGACCGCTAGGAGTTCTATAATAGCTCGGCGGTGGATGGTTGTGTGATGTTTTGGCGGAAACGATGTTCCCATCTTCATCTAATATGAGCCTGGCCTCGCATTTCCCGCGGAACATTCTGGAACAGCGCAGGTAACGTTTGTTATTCACAAACGAAAATGTGTAGTTCTGGTACATGATTATTGTCTTTCCACCGATCGTAGGCAGGTAGTAAATGGTATCTGCAAAAAATATATGTACATATTTCATAAATCGTTAGAAAATAATTTGGTTTCAATTGCTTTGGTATGATGACAATGCAACTTTTTTACATAGCACAAACCAACTAATCAAATATGAAGTGAGCTCGAAAGTGTATTGACATATTTATAGTGCGAGATCAATGATTAATCAATCAATCAACATTCCATACGTGGGTTACTTCAAATAAATAGAACTTTTCCAGTTTTCTCCGAGAATACCTACACAGCCGATTTATATATGATAGTTTGGTTTAAAAAAGATATAATGATTTTTAGACAACCTTTTTCCCTCTGCTTTGAGAAATCTTTCATATTTATGGATAATACTTGTGATATTACAACTAAAAATACTAGTACACAGATGTTGTGTTTGTTTAGATTTATTTCACATATCTCGTGCTATTTTAACAAAGAATTTGTTTTATACCTTCCCTAACTTCGATGTGACTAAACTAAAAGGTGGCTTGCGCAATAAAATCCATGCTACGAACGTCTACGTTTCAGCTTAACTTTTGCAATTGTCAAACTTCAAGACCCGATTTTTCAAATGATTTGACATGATATAATATAAGTAAAAAATCATTTGGTCGAACCAAACGATTTTGCACTGATTACAAAACACATAAAAATACAAACCTAAGACTAACCCCAACTAATGTACATGCCTTGGGCCGTTATATGACACGTGAGTGTGTTGAATCTGATCATATAATATGTTCTCGTCCGGATCAAGGGTAATGCGCGCCATTCTAAAACATTTCTAGAATTGAAAAAGGTGAGGTGTGGGAAGAAAAGCGTAATGGTGTATTACCTTAATCAAAGCTTAACTTAAGAAGACACGAAGAGGGTTCAACTGCGTCTATTGCGCTGATATTTTTCGAAACTTTTAACGAATGAATGCAACAAATAAGTCTTACATAAGATACTTTTATTACATAGAAAAATATTTCAACAATTGTTTCCTAAGCATGCTTATATACATTAACGAATACTAGAACATCACGCTTAACCAGTTAACACACTTGGCAGAGCTACTTAAAAGTAGGTTATACATAATAGAATATGTCATATTTAGGTAAATACAAATTGATGTTCATCCTAAGCTTGACAACGTAATACTACAGAAAATAGATAAGTGAAAGTGAAATTTAAAAGCAAAAGTAAAAGCTTATAACACAAAAGTAACAAAAGAACTCATCAGAGAATTGAGTACTCGAGACAAATTTAAATTTATGCCTACACCCGATTCTATTACTGCACTTTGATGTAGAGGCCTTGCGCGGTGCGGTGGAGGGTCGGCGGGGGATGATTGTGCTCAGTGAAAGCGGAGACAATGTTTCCCTTTGGGTCCAGGGTTAGGCGAGCGCTGCACTGCTTCGTCTGCTTCCGGGAGCAACGCAGGTTCCGCTTGCCGTTCATGTAAGAAAACGTGTAGTCCTGGTAAACGATGAGGGTCTTCCCGCCGATGGTCGGTAGAAATTGGATGACGTCTGAAATATTAATGCGAGCAGTTAATAAGAAACAACAGTATATTGTTAAACCGGGATTTAATGTTAAGGTATATACTTAGCAGTAGCGGTACTACCACACAAGCCCAAAAGCCCGTCTTGCCTTACCAAGGAGTGAAATTTATAAACATTAATTAGCACATAGATCCCGCAACGCTCAAATTTAAAAATTAATTATTTGGGAAGTATGTGCTAATTAAGATTTATAAATTTTACTCCTTAGTAGGGCAAGCCGGGCTTTTGGGCTTGTTTGATAGTACCACCACTGATGCTTAGAGGAATTACTGCTATATAATAAAATAACCTCGCATTAAACCTCAAAAATCTAGTAGTCTAGTAGTCAAAAATTATGAATATTCGAGGTTCCTTCTATGTCATTTATTTAATTTGGTATCATAAACTAGCCTGTGTTTTCTGTACTCACAATTCTTACTGAAACGTAGAGCATTTTGTGTCAATCGACTTATAGATTGTAGTAAACCGTTATGCGACTTTGATATATTGACATTCAAGTTAAAATTCGTGATTTATTTACAAATACAATAGTAAGACATGAGCTACCTCATCCTCCTCTCTGTCTCTCTCCTCTCTGTTAAAAACGCAGGTTTGTATCTTTACAGATACTCCTCATGCTATTGACAATGCTCACCACTAAGAACATGTCCACATTTTTTACTAAAAAAAGGGAAAATTTAATTAAGATGGGTTCGTTAAAATAAAAACAATAAGATCGACACACATTTGTTTTATTTTAAATAAATCCAACCACAAAAAGCGCACACAGACTACAAGCACACTCATAAAAAATAAAAAATATATAAAGACAACTTTTAAACACATTGTCACAAAAAAAAAGATTTTTGGCAATTTTCTCTAAAACTACTGTAGTTATGTATGAAAAAAAAATGTTAAAAGAACAAAAAGGTACGGTTTTCTAATTCTAAAAGGGAACTTCAATAAATAAATATTCTTACACTACGAGTTAGATGTCTTGGAGATCAAATACTGATATTCTTAAAAATCTACTAAAATCCTATTAAACCACGAAGTTATTTCACATCCTCATGATCCCGCTAAGTCTTTAAAGCTGCAAGTCCGCAACAATAGCATACGAAAAATGCAAGTAATTTTTAAATTTACAGCCAAATGGAATGTAACTAACGGCAGAACTACATTTTCAATTTTATAATAAGGTCTGCTACGGATTAGCAGAGCTCGAAGTTTTAGCTTTAACCTTACTAATAACAGCCCCGTGTTTATAACGTCCAAGAGCATTAGTTTGTGCCAACGTTAAAAAACATTACCAAGATTAACTTCATCGGACAAAATGCACATCAAATGTACTCTCGAGCGGATCATGCAGATTCCGCAATATATTGAGTGGAAATAAAGTAACGTTCCATCACAATTCAATAGGGGTTGCTTATCTGAATACCTTAGGAATGTTTTCAATATATAAGACAATAATGGTTTGCAATTAACCTCTTACAACTATCGAAAAATTTAACTTCATACTACCAGTTATATCAAGTTAAGGAGTAAAAGACTAGCATGGTATGGGCATGTCATGAGAAGGGAGGAAAAGTAGATAGTTAGGAAAGTTTTGGACATGAATGTGGATGGAGTGAGAGGTAGGGGAAGACTGAAGAAAGTGTGGATGGATTGCGTGAATAAAGACATGAGTGTGAAAGATGATGTGACTGAGGAGATGACGGCTGATAGAGGAGTATGGACGAAAAATACGTGTTGTGCCGACCCCACCTAGTGGGTCAAGGGCAGGAGAAAGAAGAAGAAGAAATTATATATATTATGGTATTTAATGTATATATTCGGCAATCCAAATAACCAATGATGCGGCACATTCAATAGTAAATGATGATGCAGCAATGGTCAACGCAGAACTCCATATAGCCGCAATTACTCTTGGTAAGAAAATTCCCACATAATAATTACAAGGAGAGTCAAAATCAAGCCCTTTTGATACATTCGAGCATCCCAATCCTTCACTTGAAATATTTCTTTTTGAAATATTTGACTGAGTATTTATTAAACGTTATAACCAGTGGCGGTACTACCATACAAGCCCAAAAACCCGGCATGCCCTACTAAGGAGAAAAATTTATAAATCTTAATTAGCACATAATTCCCGAATAATTTATTTTAAAATTTGAGCGTTGCAGGAATCATGTGCTAATTGAGATTTATAAATTTTACTCTTTAGTAAGGCGAGCCGGGCTTTTGGGGTTGTATGGTAGTACCGCCACTGGTTATAACATGTCTTTTGATTTGCATCAGGCCAACAACCAGTACAGTGATAAACGGGCAAGGGCTTCGGAATTGAGCAACGGCGTCCACAAATTCTGATTACCAGCACAACCGTGACAATAGCCCCCGACGGTTTGCCAACTTTCGCACACTAATCCTATTTGCAGCCGATAATAGCTCAAATTCGTACTTCATTAGTCAGTGGGTGCTTTCTCCGCTCATTTCCCTGTACAGTCGGCGACGTGATAAACGGATATTTTACAATAATCAATACACCAATACTCGTCAAGTATAAAAGTAGTTTAGGGCATAGGTTCCCAATCATTTATGGATTACCGCCCCTTAAAAAAAATCCACTGGCCCCTTTTACACTATACATAAAAATATTTAATCGTACCAATTTTAATTGTCTGTCTATCATATATTAATAATCACAAATTAAAAAGTATTTCTCTCCCTCTCTCACGTTCAACCCTACGAAAAGCTCCACAGTGGGCGCCCACTAAGGGGCGGTATTGTCCCCGTTGGGAACCCATGGCTTAATGAACACTCTCTATTATCTGAAGAATCCAGTGGCATAGCCACCTTCAATACCAGAGTTTTTTTTGTGTGACCCCAAGTGAACTCTCCAAAAAGACTACCACTTATAAAACATGTCTACGCCTGATCATCCTGGAATATTTTGAGCTATGACTGAATTTTCATACGTGCTTACACTTATACATACATACATACACACACATATTTTCATACACAAAGACCTTTCACATTTAATTCGACTGCGCCGCAGTCGGAACAAAACGAATGTCTGTCATATCCCTAAGTCTTAATAGTGATAGCTCCGAATAAAATGAAAAAAAACTAAAAAAAACATCGTCGCGTATGAACTACAGGAATCAAACTTACAGAATTACATGTATTCACTATATATATTCATAAACTGTATTTACTTAACTATTAGACAATGTTAAACTGTCGGGTAATACCTGAAAAGGCGCTGAGAAAAAATCTTCTATCATTTTTTTTTTAATTTTGCCATTAATTCAAATCCTGTCGCCAAAATTACTACATTACATAGTTACTATCTTACGTTATGCAGTTAATTTGTTGCAACAAATCTACCATTGACCATATTTAAGATGATATGTTACATACAGTTCATCAAGTTCAATAAATGGATGATGATCCTTATCAAAAAGTTTCGACGGTCTCTAATTCTTATTCGGAGTTCGTTATAAGTATTTTTCGGATATGAAGCAGACTGTACCTCTTGTAAATTCAATTTGCCTATAATTTTAAGCCGCGTTAGTACGTTTTATAAACTATAGGTAGTATATATCGTATCAGCATGACGAGTTGCTGATTTCCCACTATCTTGCTGGCAAAATTAATTGAAACTAGAAGCTAAGTGGGCAAATGCTAAAAACATAAAACATAAATTTAACTTCTAGACAAGAATAATAAGCATTAAAATTCACATAATTCTTTCAATAAATTGTCACTACCGTTTAGTAAAGAAATTCAATATTTTTTAGAATTCTTCTTTTCGACTTGTAGTCTTATAGAGTATGGTTCTAACCTTCAACTCATGCGGGATTGTTTTACCGGAGTCCTATTCTTATTGGCGTTAATATTAATTGTTATTAAGATGACCCTTACACATGAAACTTATGTAAAATTTCTTCAACGAAAGGAATACTAACTTTTTTTTCATGTTAATTCCTTGAAGGTTTCGCAGAGCACTACGGGTGCTTTTAAAAATCACTGAGCACAATGAGAACCATTGTTTTATTATATTTACATTTAAAACTATTTAGTTAGAATATAAAGTGTAATTTATAAATATAATACATACAGTGGCGGTACTACCATACAAGCCCAAAAGCCCGGCTTGCCCTACTAAGGAGTAAAATTTATAAATCTTAA
>DWHO01002741.1:0-12886 GCA_018247575.1 Eurytides lysithous rurik
AGTCATAGTTTGCAAGCTCTATAATTTACAAATGTCCATGGGCGGCGGTGACCGCTTACCATCAGGCGGGCCGCTTGCTCGTATGTCAGCCTATTCGATGCAAAAAATTAGATCACTGACGCTTAAGCATATATAAGTAATGTGGAAAAAATATCACGGGAATCAGCTTGCCGTGCTAACTCAGTGCAAATGACACACTTTAAATATCATGTATTCGATTTTTGCAATGCCTAATTATTTGCATGCGACTAAACTTTAAATTCGACTCTTCAAGCACCTCAACAACTTATTGCGTTTTTAAGAGTCGCACTCGCCAGATGGTAGCGGATATACAAAATATAAATCTCGAGACACACCCAAGTGTACTAATAATACACAAAATAACTAATTTTTATAGAACCGCGATACAATCTAGAGCGCTCCGTTAGAAACGTGACGCGACTTACGAGTACACAATCGCTAAAGCGCGTGGTTGTTCGACGTTTGTAACGAAGTCGGACCCCAGTGCTTATCTGCTATTTGACGTTACGAGAGTGAAATTGACTTTATTCAATTACGTTACAATACCTATGAAGCATTTTTGGCATTTGCTCTGAATGAGATTGGGCAATTTTAAGCCCGGTCGAATATTTCAGAGCGAGAGTTGTCATTCTACTTTAGAAACGACAGATTATATTGTAGAAATAAAACATTTTTTTGTTCGTTATTTGTGAGCACAAGGTAATAAACTGCCTCCGTGGCTCCGTGGTTATACAAATCGGAGGTCGTGGGTTCTTTATGGAGCAGGAGGCGAACGAGCCACTTGTTCACCTGGTGGTAAGCCACCGCCGCTGCCCGTGGACATTTGCAACATGGAAGTTGCAAATCCGTTGCCAGCCACTAAGGGGGGAAGATTAGTGGGAATGGAGGGAGAAGGAGGGATTGGAGGGGGAGGAAGGGCGAGGTCACTCACCGGACGAAACGCCGAAGCAATAACAATTTCATTTTACGCAGATTTTCTATGAGGTCGTGGTACTTATCCGATTTGAGCCGTCCCATCAGCTGCCACGCGGCTCTACCACCGACAAAATTAAAAGTCAGATAATCCATGCGTCGGATAGGTATATAAGATGTCGGTCCCGTTTACTTGCCGACGTCATTTAGCGGTGGCGTGGAGGAGACGTTGTGAAGAGGTTGGTTTGATGTCACCATCTCTCCCCCTGATTCTTACCGGTCAAGGCGGATATCTGCCCCATTGGGCTATGCGAGTAAAGGAAGAGTGAGTGCATCTGCGTATATACAAACGCTTGAGCATTATAACATTTCCCACGCAGTAGAACTCAGACTAATCTCTTATATATTGGCCGCCGTGCTGGAATCGTTCGGATGGAACAGCACAAAAAAGACTTACAAGTCGCTACTGATGTAAGAAATCGTTTAAAGCTATTTAACTATTTCTAGTTACCACGGATCTTAATAGCAATTATTCATACAAGAAATATATTTTTATGCCAATGCATTAAAAAGCAAATTTTAAATATTTCAAAGTTAAAGCTTCATTGTTTCACTTCTTATAACAACACTTAATAAAAAGATTAATTAAACTCAAAATTTGAATAACAATAATAGATTATACTTACAAATCTACAAAAGAACAAAGCGGTTCTACTCGTATACACAATTTGGCTTAGACTAACTTAATACAGGGTTTTCAAAAAGCATTGTCTTTTGCGTTATCTTGCGTTTCCATTAATGTTTGGCGCCGTCCTGTCAAGGTCGTAGGTTCGATCCCCTGTCTTGTCTGTAACCCGCCCACACATGTACCTACTTATCGTACGGAGTAAAGGGCATTGTGGCAACATAAATCGTCGCATTCGTTTAACTGTTGAATGCTAAGCTTATTCATGTTAAATTATCCTTTATAATATGCCGAGTTCGTAAAGTTTTAAAGTGGAATTATTTATCGTGTTTAAAAAAACACGAACGAATTTAGGTAATTTTTAAGTATTTGCGAATTATAAAGCATTATCAAAGTTTAACACGCAATTCTAATATCAAAAACTACATAAAACTTCATCATGTGATGATTCATCACACATGATGAAGTTTTATACATACATTCATCTATGTCATTAAAATGTATATGGCAACCGTAAAAATATGTAATTTTGTTTGGCTTTCCTCAAATTTCTTTTTTAATTATATTTGGCACTTAAACTATTTTATAATACTCAACTTAATGTAGTAAAAGTAAATATGTATGTACCAGATAATAGACCAAGGTGGAATTAGAGTACCAACTAAAAACTCCAATTTTTCGAAATTTAATAGTTTTTTTAGGTTCTATGGTTTGCTTTTGCTGAATGGGCCGGCTCGACCGGATAAGTACCCCACCTCACAGTAAATCGGCAGTGGAAGTCTTTATGCTTCCGTATTTCGTCCGATGCGTGAGATGGCCAGTGGCCCACCCTCTCCCTCCTCTTTCCTTTTCCAGCGTCCCCCTCCCTTTTCTCACCTCCCCTTCCCCTACCCTTTCCCTTTCAAAAATGTTCACTTTAAAGGCAGCCAGTGCATAGGCAAAACGTTCGACGTTACAAACGTGCATGCGCAACGGTTATTGCTTTCCATCAGGTGAGCAGCTTGCTCGTTTGCTCGTCTACTCAATAAAAAAAAGTTTTATTAACCCTTGTTTTATTTTGTCTAATGTAACTGTTTAAATAATGAATTTTTAAAATCGTTCCAAACGCTTAAAATTAAAAAGGAAATAAATCAACTTTATCCTACTTAAAGTTATTTGTATTTATAATATCACCCAAATAAATAAAAAATTAACATCAAGAAAACACTAAACGATTTGTACAGTGTGCCTGTCAATTTGTTGAACCAATCTAATTTCACGGACAATAAAATATATTGCTCTTATTAATGTTATTTTTGGTAACATTGTGGATTTCCTTCAGTTTTCTTACTACATTTCTGTATGGAATAGTTTGATATTTTTACGCACCATTTCTCGTCAACACAAAGCGGTTCGGAAAGTTTCACCATTCAAGTGAACGTCACGTTAAAATTGACCTATAAATATAACGTTGTTTTAAAGGTTTTTTTGTATTCTGTGAGACGAGGGAATAAAGACGACAATAAAAAAAACTATAAATATTTAAGTTAAGTTAGGAATTATATTTACTCAGTCTTAAACTTACTAGATTATTTGAAATGCGTAAGTTTGTTTAGGACGTTTTTACACTGAGTAAAGTCGCAGACAAAATCTGAAAGCAATAAATGGTTTTGAAATTTATGTGAAATGTTTATGCACCATTTTGTTGATCTCTATATTTGTTATTATTTCTTTTATTGCCGATTCGCATCGTTCAAAAAAAGATAAGAAGAAGAGCATATAAATCAAGACGGGGTTTGGGACAAAATCAATAGACAAGTCAAGCTGAAACCCGATAGAGGGGCTGAAACTTATCACAGCGGAATAGAAATGCGTGAATATCATCATGTCGGATCTCCGACTCGCCCGGACAGATCCTTTAATGACTTTCTGCAGCCCTTTTGTTAAGCTGATTATTTAATCAAACCAGGCCGTCCGTAATATAGGTTTTAAATGGAGGTTCCTTGCCGCATTTTTACACTTTATTTAGCTGGAAATTTGGAACATAACATACTTAAGGTTTGTTTAGGGGTTTTTGTTCTGATTTAAAGTTTGTTGCTTGCAATATTAACTTTTCTTATTGATATTATGCTTCATATAAACTGGTCGGTGATTTTACCACCTATTGTTGTTTGCATTATCGTATCATATAACAATTTTTGCTCAAATAAGAGTTTGTTTTTTGTTCCGTCGTTATATCGTCATATGTCGGTTACATAAATTACAGTGTTATTACACTTTGAACGTCAAATATGCCACGGAAGTGTCTTAATTTGAAGATACTGTTAAGTAGGAAATGTATGTCGAGGCAGTGACTAGATTTGTTTGAAGTCGGTAGTGATTTTGTGTTACCTATAATGTACTGCAATCATTTTAATAAACTGGAAAACCATTGAAATAAAATTCTAAATCAAATGCTAGTTTTATGTTTTTTTGTTTTATAACGCGATAAGGAACATATCGATACGATTTTTTCGTTGATAATGACGAGACAAATAAGTGATAGTAAGCGAAATATTTGCTCATTACGACACAGTGCACACGCACTATTTTTTTACATGAATGTACAGACAATATTTTTTTTAAATGAAATAGCCCAAGTTCAAAACTGCTTGAGTCTGTTACTAACATCGTACTGTATGGTATATATTAGGGCAATTTTTTTTCCTGTGATATTCTTGAAACGACCACGATTCCACAAGCCAAATCTTCTGTTAAATAAAAAAAAATATTCTAAAGCTTATCAAATGTGATTTTTTTTTGTATACACTACACAGTAAACATAGTTAGATATTTTGAGACGTATGTGCCCAGTGTCATAATATCATATATTGTGCTTTTTTAACGTTTTATGAATAAAAATTGGTTAACAATTCTCTAAACCCTTTTTCGGTTTAAAATAAGTTGTAAGTAAAATATTTCACAGCTTTTTCTTTTGAATTGAAATTTAAAATTTTCAGTAGTTTTATATTACACCTTGTATTTAATGTTATAGAATCCAAATAGCGCCGTATATTTCCAGTTTTATTTATTGAAACAATAAAAAGCCGTTCGGGGTTTTAGTTAACGCCATAGTAAATATGTAATTTACTATTATGTTAAACTCGAAGATAATATAAGATGTTTTTCGATTTCAATTAAAACTGTGCCATATCTCTAATTAAACAAGGATTTTTTTTAGTTATCGAACTTGTTTCTATATTCTAACACCCGGAACGCTTGTTGACCTATTTATATTTGATTAACTCTGCACACAATTCATATAAATGATCAAACTCATATAAATGATGCTGACTTTAAAATGGAGTATTTTAAAATGCAACGTGGTCAAAAATATCAAGTTATTTCATTAACCATTTATGTGTAACGTATTTGACGCATAATAAGCAAGAAGATTTGTTTTATATTAAGAGTAACCGAAATGGAGGATTCTTCTTCTAATCACAAGAGATAGTTAAAGCTCTCTCTCGTTTGCTTTTATGTCGTATTTAAAAAAAATATATATAAATAGTCACATGTTGATAACAAGTTGAAAAACAGTTAAAAAGGCTTCAGTTAAATTAAACTTAATTGCAGTCCTTTTTTATAAACATATTTTTATAAAACAAGACGGGTGCAGAATAAGTTTTTCATTGTGAAAGCACGTCTTTATAATGAAATTGAATAACTTGATATTTCAGTTTTCATTAGAATATTAGTCTGATGCCAAAACTAAAGTCGCTCAATGAGCTCACGAGCAATATTATAAATCATGCCTGCCGAGATATTACGACCGATTAAAAAATCGAGTATCAAAATAAAAAAAAATGGTCTTATAACTGCATTTTTACAAGTGAAAGCTTCTGTGTCATATTTGTAATACTCGCAGTAGCGGTGTTGTAATTTGCGCCTTTTACAAAAGGAGGTACGCGCGCCACGGAAAAACACGCATTCAGTTTAGCTACAGAATGGTATCGGCTTGCTCGCTATGAATAGCGAAACAGCAAAACTGCAGTGCATTGTAAGGACGACGCCAAGTTAGAATTCCATCTGCGTTCTCAACGTACGTCCAATTAAGTTTTTTTTCTCTTCTGTAAATATATGAAAAGTGGAAGCAGTTTTTTTTACTAAACCGTCTTGTTAGTAGAAATGTTTTTAATGTTAGAAGTTTATAATCCGGTGTAATAATAGCTGCAATAGTGGAGTAATAAACTCATAATCGCAATAAATGGATTATTTTTAATAATCGACAAGTCATATCATGTTATGAGGGGCATTTTTGAAATCCATTTCCAAGATTTGCTCATATTTATCGGATATAAGAGGTTTTTGTTTTTTTTGTTTAATGCAGCTTTAAACTAATATATTATTTTTTCCTTACCGTATAATTATATATGTATGCATACTTTCTATTTATATTTTTATACATAAATTAACTAAAACCGAGATATGTATTTTTAGCAATGAGTCTATTAACTAACTTCTTTCAGAAATATTATTTTGTTAATTATTTATGCTAAATGTCTTTTAGAAAATAGCGTAGTTTATGATATATTATAATACATATAGGGTTGATTCCGGGTGACAAAAACATAAAAAATGTAAAGCAGAAAGTAACTTTAGTTACACAATTAATAAGGATGAATACTGAAACCTTTTGAAGGCCATCTTTGCGTTAAGCGACTCAAAGATTACATCCGCCACGATTTGTCTCGGAAGAATTATTGCAATACTCGATTCAGTCCTTGCTCTTATACTTATCTTCTTGAACTGAGCTTAACCCAAATCGCTTGATTGTGCGTGACAAAGTACCGACAATTATTAGATGAGAAGCTTGTAGGCTATCTGCGTCGCTTTGGCCCTGACGACATTTTAATTAAGGCTCTTTGTCCGTTTCGTCGAATATTTTTAATTAAAATTTGTTTATTATTAAATCGTTTTTAGTGCGTTATATGAATAATCTACTTTGAAGGGAAAAAAGGAATTTTGTACAACACTTGAAAGTTTAGTTAAAAATCTTGCATGATGCATGATATACACTATTCTTTTTTTTATGTTTTACTTCCACCTTTCGCTACGACGTTCAAAACTGACGGACTTTCGTTTAAACAGCAATATATATTGCAAAAAAATATGAGTATACTGTTTACAAAATAAACTGAATAACCGAAATGCATTTATTACTGTTACTGTTATAGACATATGCACTTACGAAATTATTATGTATATATCGAAGTCTATTATAGGAACTGATTTTTTTCAAACAGTGTTAAGATGTTTTCAGCATAGTTGCATGGCAGTGATCACACTGAAAACATTTCTATCCTTCAAATCGTAACACAGTAGTGCTTATACATGAATTCTTGGCGGTAGATACTGGCAATGCAAAAAGTCCTATCACATTCAAAATATTATATTTTATTTACGAACTCAAGGCGATTCGGAAGAACGATAAAGTAAAGAGATTCAAACCAAGGGATTTTAATTCTATTATTAACATTTGTATTATGTTTTATTTTAAACGTAATATTGTATTCAATAGTTTCATTAGATAATTATATATTCATTTGAAACTGAAACACCATTCTCCATATGCTGTAAGTTGCGAGACCAATAAAACAAGATAAGAACTCGTTTATTCATACGTGTTAAACATTTTGCGAAGCTTTTTGAAATAAATCATTATTTTTTTTTTACTATCTCCTTCCGAAGAAACGGCGTGTAAAGTGGAAATAATATTTTCTGAAGTGACATCATTATACTTGTTTGTTATATTTTCTTACTAGGACATTGTGATAATTTTTTAGTATAAATAATGTTTATTATTTGCGTTCTTTACTTCAGATATAATAAATATATATCAAAAATATCGTAAATGTATATGCAAGTTATTTCGAAGTTCGTATGTAACTAAGCTTACTTAACTGCCGCGTGGTAGTAGTCAACCGAAAGCTACGAGATGTCTTAGGCAAATAATAATCTCGTAGCTGGAGTGTGTAGCGTATGTTAATACATAAGACGAATTTTGAATACGAGCGGGAGTGGAACGAAAAGGGCAACAGATTTTTCTTCTGTATGTGCTAGAATACAGAAGAAAGACCTGTGATCCCCGAATTCCCCTGAAGCTTAAGGGGAAAATTTATAAGACCATCTTAAGACCGTTCACCATGTATGGAGAGCTTGTATCTGAGTGTTAGGCAACCTAAGAGTCGGATGTAAGAAGACTACACGTGGCAGAGATGCGAATGTTAAGATGGATGTGTGGAGTAACAGGAATGGATGAGATCAGGAATAAGTACATAAGAGGGAGTCTGAGGGTAGCACCAGTGACGGAAAAGTTAAGGAGTACCAGAGTAGCATGGTATGGGCACGTCATGTCAGAAGGGAGGAAGGGCATAGTTAGGAAAGTTTTGGGCATGAATTTGGATGGAGTGAGAGGTAGGGGAAGACGAAAGAAATTGTGGATGGATTGCGTGAAGAAAGAGGTGTGACTGAGGAGATGACGGCTAATAGAGGAGTATGGAAGAAAAATACACGTTATGCCGACCCCACCTAGTGGGATAAGGGCAGGACAAAGAAGAAGATGTGCTATAATAAACAAAAACAGAAGATGATCAATGACGTAGTGTTTATATACGTAAGTTGTGAAATCGTATAATACAGACCACGTCACAAACTTCGAGGTAGTAAGCCGGGATTAAAACCTGATTTGAATAAGTCCGCCAACTTTCCATGAAAAGTTTCTGTTCGTCAAGTCTGGTCATAAAACTATTTAAATTCACGAAGAACTGACTTGATGCCCTATGCCCTGCAGATAGTTTTTCTAAGACCTGAACTATCCTTTATTCCATTATATTTGTCTTTATATCATGACTTATAAAAAAAAGTTTCGGAAACGTCATCAATCATAATAAAACATTTCCTTTTAATTTACTGTCAAATGTAATTCGTATCAGAGTTGGATCGGTCGTATGTGTATACGTTTCATATACGAGTATCTATTACAATATTACTTTCGTTTTTTTTTCTCCCTGAAATCCATTTTTTATGTCTTATATTTAACATATCTACAACTATGCTTCACCGGTCAAGGAACCCGTGGAAGTGCTGAAATTCAGTCAGCTGCGTGCATTTTTTAAATCGTCGTCATCGATAATATAGTGATTACATTTGATGATTCCACAGAGTTGATGAAAAATAGTAAAATGTAAAGTAAATGTACCTTTGTTTAAGATTCGTTGAGTTTGAAAACTCCTTCTACAACAACCTATCTATGTTATAACGAAGATAAGTGAAATATTAAAATAAATAATAATATCATGGAAGAAGTTACCGTAGAAACTGGAAAAATGTTGAAGAATTTTAATCTTTAGATTTGATGAAAATTGGAGATTCCTTTTATTTAGTGAAACGTACTAAAATTTATCCCTGACATAAAAAGGAGCAGCTAAATCATTTAAAACCGAGAAAAGAGCGAGCAGAATTCTAGAGTTACACCTTTGTTGAAAAGAAAGCATCAGTGAGTTATTATAGAGGCGCTCTAGCTTGTTAAGAAGGTTTTTGTTTAAATCCGGTTAACTCACATCTGCGTAATCAATATTAGGTAAAATAAGCGACTGTTCAAGCATAAGCTTGGTTTTAAACGGGAGGAAATTCTTTAGACGATAAAGAGAATGCAAGGACGCATAGACTTTATGACTGACTTCAGTGACCTGTACTTCCCAATTTATTTAGATGTCCATAAATAGCCGCAGGTTTTTTATCGATTTTGGCAATGGGATGAGTTTACCGGCGTAAGAAATACGTGTACGCTTATGTACGATGAAACGACTAGGTACGTTATTTCAAAGATTATAATAGTTATAATATTTCTATGTGGTCTTTAAAGGTATCACGAAATTAAGCAAAACTTTACACGATAAATGACTGAGACTAATTAAAAAAAAAAATACATAAAAACCGTTTTTTGTGTTTTGTTTTCTTATTGAAACGGCAACACTAGATGGTAAATATTTTTAGATTTTCTTAAACCAAGAAATGTTATAAAAAATTGTAGAACGCTTTTGTGTCTTCTGTGATCATAATTAAATTTTTTTAAAGTCACATAAAACCTATAATATGACAAAATTAATCCAGTCAGGACACAAAACCTGTAATTTACTACTATTAATAAAATTATATGCATATAACACAATAATTTAAAGTTTTGTTAAAAAAATTTTTAGGCCATATTAATTTGTAAAATATTGGCTTTAAGTCATTTTAAAAATAATTTAATTGTTATGGGCTATTCAATTACTACGACCATTCTCTTCATTTCTCATAATTGGTATTAGATTACTTCCACGTTTATTATCTATAGTTATATGATAATACTAGCTCGAAAACGATGCATGTTGGGTGTTAAATATCCGTAAAGTTCGAGTGAACGTGTAAAGATTACAAGGCATTAGCTTCGAACTGGACAAGTTTTCCAACTTTCCATGTAAATAACTAAGCGTTAGTTACTAGAACCGCAGTCGTTAAACTAGAAAAGTTAGTTGGGGAAGCGGAACGGTTACGTGCCGCACCGTGTTTTGATTTTCATGTGACAAAAGCCCGGGGGAATCGCTTTGTTCGCGCTAGAATCTTGCGGTGTCATGTAAGGAAACATCTCAAAGCACACTCTCGCCCGCAATTTAATGCGAATGATGAGTAGTGGGATTGCTTTATTCTGTCCATACAAATAAAGAACATTTATTTATAAAATAAAAGAAGAATTCACTACATTAACCTTAATAATACACCAATCAACATACATTTCCATTCTAATTGGCAGGACTCTTGCAGTTCTGGAATGGCACACCGCATCGCCAGTTATTTAAATGCCAAGCGATATGCTTGGCATTTGAATAACTGGCTCATTAGTACAGTGTTCCGGTTTGAAGGATCTTCAGTGTAATATTGTAATAATAATAATTGTGGTAATAGTGTGGGTACTGAGACAATTCTTAAATTTGTAAGTGACGGGCTCAGTGCAGGACCGAATATGTTCTGTATGACACTGGCAGTGGCGGTACTGTCATACAAGCCCAAAAGCCCAGCTTGCCCTACTAGGGAGTAAAATTTATAAATCTTAATTAGCACATAATTCCCGCAACGTTCAAATTAAGAAATAAATTATTCGGGAATTATGTGCTAATTAAGATTTATAAATTTTATTCTTTACTAGGGCAACTGGACAGTGGGAGTTATGAGCAAACGATTTATTTAATATCAGGTGCACTAATTGCTCGTCTTATCATTTACATCATAAAAATAATGTGCTTCCACTAACTAAGCCTGCCAAGTTTATGGTGCAATAACGATGGAATTTCTTTTAGACCAATTTGAAATAAATCTATTACAAAAAATATGCATTCATATACATTACATATTTACAAAATTTAAAAAAAATACCTCTTAAAAACACAAAGATATCGCGTGACATCAAAAATCAGTCGAGTTTAAAACCCCCTTTTAACTTTTTTAAAGTAGAACAAAGGTTGGTACGAGTAGTTTAGTTAGAAACGTAAAAAGCAAACTTTGAATCAGCCGTGCATAGATTTTTTTGCACAAGCTATTTCCTAAATACAAATCCTTCACCTGTACGTACCAATTAATAAAATGGGAAAATTAACTAGCGACGGTACTCAAGTGTGTGATAACATTTTATGTTTCCCTTGGGGCGCATCTTTAGGCAGCGTAGTCTACCGCGTGACCGGAATTATTTTAGAAGTGTGTATGATGTTGTAACAAGGGTTAAAAAAAATAATAATTATAGATATCTGTTCACTCGGGTGCTAAACGGATATTGCCCCATGAACTTTAACCTCTTATATGTAATCATTTCGTTGTAACAAGATCTTACCTGTGACTTAGCTTGAATGGATTCCGATTTTATTCAAATCTTTTAGCTCTAGTGTTACGTGAAAGAACGAAAAATCAGAAAAAAGCAAACACATTTGCACATTTAAAATATTGTTGCATAAAGGAGGATTGGACGTTGCAGGAATCAAATAGATCAACATTTTAACTATAGTTTGGAACGAATTTAACTACGTCAAATAATAAACACTTGTACTTACATTGAGAATGACCAAACAGGTATTAAAAGCCTTTTCTTATTGAACTATGGTGACGATAGGTCCGGTGAGAGAATATACTGTGGTACTCGTTGTTTTGTTATAAAAAATATAGTATATCATTAATTCCTTTCTTTTATGAGACTTCTATCGACACGCAAATAAATGCTTCTGCCCTTTTACAACATTGAATTTTTACAAAATTTGCAAAAGTAATAGGCAATGTACCACAATCGTGATCGTTGTAGTGAAATAAGTAATTTAATCACTATCCTAACTAGTCTAAGCGGGGGATACAATTACTTGACTTTGCAATTAACGTTATAAAGGAAACTGCGCTCTAAGTATGAAGACAAATAACATTAACACGTAATTACTGCGAAAAGTGTCTTAATCCTTCCAGCTCACCTTGATCTCACTATAAACGGCACTCAAAGAGAAGACATTTTATTTTAGTTAGTAACATGTTTCTTACATTATGTTTATTATTTAAACATCGCTGCCCTTATTTGTAGTATAGGACAATTTACAAACAAACTGTAAACAGACAAATACCCACATCCGAAACAGTTATCTGTGGGCCATTCAAATATTTATCAAGTCAGTTGCGCCAAATGATTAACTTTCATACAGCCCGGACCTTTTTTTTTTTTAAATATCAACATCGCTTTTAAAATAACGACATCTAATAAAAAAATACAAATTCCGAGGTAAACTTCAGTCACAAATAAAATGATCGACTTGCAAAAGTTAAATTATTTACGACTACAGAACCTGTTTAAATAAATTTCCAGTATCCTATTTCATTATATTATTAAGAACAGAATCTGATGATGTGTGGTTGCTTTAGCCAGATGTTTAATATGATATTAGATGATGGCGACGACGACGTAACTGATTAATTGGCTACGTAATAAAATCAAAGAACATTTAATGAAAAAAATATTTCCAGGCGTAATTTTTACTAAATTAATGTTAAGACATTGGGTTACATAGTTTAATTAAAATTCAGTAATCTTAAGTTTTGTGTAACATGAGGTGCTTTATTGTAACCTAAGCTATACCGTGTCGTGCCGTGTTTAATCATCTAGGTGATAAGAAAATGAAACGTTGGTGCCAATGGTGGAATATACATATACCACTGATTACGTATATATATATATATATA
>DWHO01002742.1:0-12884 GCA_018247575.1 Eurytides lysithous rurik
GATGAACTCGATAGGAGAGTGAAAAATTGCTCTCCTACTAGCTCAGAACATTTATGGCAGTTATTAGAGAGTGAATGAATGGAACAACTTAGATGAAGATTATTTTAAGAAGTTAATTAATAGAATGCCCAAATTTTGTGCTAAAATCATTAAAGCAAAAGGTGGTCACTTTGATGAAGCTAAAATTTGATTACGTTTCCCATTATTTGTTAATTTTCTTTTTGGTCTAAGTTACTTGTTGTTAAATTTTTATTTATACATAAATATTTTTAATTTAACAAAAATTTTACCTCGCTGCTTCAAAACTTTTGGACGGTAATGTATATGTCAACAAAGGCTGTCCGGAGGCAAGGACCATAAATTACAAATTCCCTAGTAACAAATGCTTTTATATGGCGTTCGCGAGTACATGCGCCATGATTGGTTTGTAAAAATACGCTACCAGTTGATAATATATCAAAAATAAATACAAGGCACAATATTATATAGTCTTAATGGAATAATCTTAAACTGGACACTGTCTAAGAAATTCTGAATCGAAATACGCGATCGTCACAGTCATGTCATCCCTGAACATGCGACTGACGTCAGGAGATAGGCTCAGTAAATGCGCCAACCGAGAATGATCCACGCCATACTCGGTGCCTCCAATAGCGTGACGAATTAAATGTGTCGCAGCATTTCTATCTTTAGGTTTGCTCTTTACACTCTCTTTTCTATGCATGAGTAATTCGTTGATATCGCCCAACTGTATGTTCTTCTTGGGCAGTTTGAGGGGATTGAAAAAAACCTTACCCTCCATGTGTTCCCCGACCAGCTTAACTGCCTGAAGTGGGGTCAACATGTCCCACAACCCATCAGAGGCTAGTATCAAAAATTTATCCTTCGGCGTAAGTCTGTGATAGAATATGTCAGGCTTGGCCGTAAGGTATGGAGGAGTATGATAGTTTGCTGGTATTGCTTTCTCGCCGATTAAAGGTACAGCAATTTTAGATAAAATATCTGTAGACCATTTGTAGCGGTAATCGCCCATGCTTCTCAATGGAGCTAATTCCCCTAACAGTCTGTCTCTCCTTATTACCGTTTTCCTCTCGCCGTCGGGATGTTCGTTCCATATACGTTTCAATTCATCAAAATTTTCTGAATTATGTTCTTTAGTGATTTTCTTTGCAGTCCATTCGTTGTCATCGGTCATTGTGCCTATCACAGCATTACAATCACCAATATTTGCTACGTGTAGATGAGGTCCGTCAACATACGATACACATACGACAGCTCCAGACAAGGCAACTGACAATGTTTTTGGATTTATAGAACCATCGCTTTTAAACGGTTCTACGACTTCTCGTGACAAATCATTATCTAATTCCAAGATTCCTTTCTCCAATGATGTATTAACATCAGTATCCCCCTTCCTCGGCGATTTAGCTAGCTCCAACAAATACTGTTTGAAACTGGCCTCATATATAATTTTAAGATCACTCACAAGATCCACCTACAAATGATAGAAATCAATTATTAGAAAACACTGTATAAAAACGAGTGTTTAAAAATCAGATAAAATTAAATTTTAACCCATACTCGATCATTGAAAATTTCCAATAAGGTCTCCTCTGGCTTCTTTAAAAAGTTATTTAGTAAATCCATTGGAAGTAAGGCGGCAGCAATATAGCTCAACATACGCTTAGATATTACTTGGGCGCATGCAGGGCCGCCGTGACCGTCAAATACACCCATCAGCAATCCTAAAAAATAGTAACTGTCAACTTTACTGTTTTATTTAAATACTAAATAACATGATCTATGTTGGTATATTTATGGTCACAACGAACAAGTGAATTAAGCGCATTTCATTAAACACCTACAACAAATGGAGATGACAAGTGGAGCATTACTTGAAGAAATTGAGAAAAGTAAACTAAAGAAATAAAATTATTATGATTCAATATACTAAATCATAATAATTTTATCCACTCATGATAATTTAATTTGCTATTGATCTTAATAGTATTTAAGTTCATGCTCCTAATTATATTGTTATAGAAAAAAACGCAAAATTTACCTGGTGTCAACTTGCACTGTGCCTCACTTCTGGTATCTTCTATCGGATTGTTAGAGGCCAGCTGATTTGAATCATATGATTTTACAGATCCAGAGGAAAATTCTTTAGAAAACTCATTTTTACGCAGAATAACTGTAACCTGCCAAAGCAATATAATAAATATTGACATTGATATAACACATTTATATAGATAAAAAAATTATACATATACACTAAATGAAATACATGTATGTAATTGGTAAATTATGACAGCCTAATGTCACTAAAATACAATTCATGGTTTATGGGATGTTAAGGCTTACTGAGATCTTTTTACCACACTTAAAGCATCTAAGAACACCAAAAAGTCGATTTTAACTTTCAAACTTGTGAACAACTTGCAACACATGTACATAAATGTGTGTGGGCCGCATGCATGTGTGCAGTCTATAGATCAAACTTCACTTTCATTTGAATATAACTAATGTCATGATATAAGCTAAAATTTAGTCATTTTAAATTAACACATCTTTAAACTTTAATGGAACGTTGCTAGCACTTTTAGTCTGAGAGACAATATATGTCCTTGTCAGGATTCCAAAGCTATGGAAAAGCTAGTTCCCATAGATTAAATATCTATGAGTTGAATCAACATGGCAGATATGTCAAATCTGATAGTGATAATGTACTTGCAGCTTTATTTCAACACTTTGTTATGACTATATGAGGTCTTGACCAAGGTGAGCATATTAACAAATAAAATTTTATATAAAATGATTTTTTTTACTCTTGTAATAAAAGTTAATAAAGGGACCATCACAAAATCTTATTAATGAATAAAGTCTTGACTTTTGGAAAATTAGCACCTTCTAACAAACTGATGAATAGTTTAATTTATTTATACTTAAAAATGTCATTGAACACGCCACTATTTTCAAACATAGTTATGTATAACATAAGTTAACATGCATAACTACTCGAGCTACATAACTATCTTTGAATGTCTTTTCAAATAAGAGAACCTAAATTTAATATTTTATCTAAAAAAAAAGTGATTATTTCCACAATTTTAGAATAATGGTTCAAACATTTTTTTTACAAAATTACATTATTACAATCACCAAAAACATAAACTTTATGAACACAGCAAATATCTTAAGAATAAAGGGATAATTTTCTTAAAATTGTAAAAAAAAATCTGTCTCAACACTTACTTCTTGAGGCGACGGAAGGATTGTAATACCATCTTTCTGCGACTGTACTGAAGTTTGTGATGTATGTAAAAAACGATGGCATTTTGGGACATAACCAAAAAATGATTTGTAATAAAGTTTGTAGCTATGTCTTATGTTACATCGTTGTATATTACGAAAGCTGCATTCTAGTTTAAAGCACGTATTTAAGAACAAACTAACATTATAATAACTCATATTTCTAATAACAATTTACCGGTTTGCTACATGTTATGCAATCATTACACAGTTTACCGATATCTACACTGGAATACACAAAAATTTTGTTTACTAAAATAGTTACACCGTTTAGAAAAGAAATTTAATTAGTTCGTATTTTTCTAAACCATGCCCTTTTTAAAATTATAAAATAAATATACTATTTCAATATTTCGCTCAACAGTATATAAATAAAACAAGCAATTTTTAAATACAGTTATAACATATGACACTTAAGCAACTCGAATATTCAGCCAGTAATGTGAAAAAGTTTTTTGTTGCATAAAAAAAGGTAAAACGAAATATTTTTAAGATACCCTTGGAAAGTACAAAATATAAATTTCTTGAAATGTCTTATAATAAAGTATATTCTTATCTCTGGCGTAATGGATAACAAGGAAAGTAGTAAAAGAGGTATTTTCTAAAGTAACACCAATAAACAAAAACCAAAACATAGAATATAAATAACAACATTTCATATTTTCTAAGTAAACCCGTTTTCTAAATAGGTAGAACCATAAAAAGAAAGAAAGTCTTTTACATGTGACCATCGGAAAAAAATGAGTGACTAACAACTTTAAGAGACGCCGTAAGTGAATTGTTGTACAACCATGAAATTTACCAGTGCTTAAATAATTAATCAACAAAAATTTGATTTATAATGAATAGTTTCAGCTACATCAAATCGTAAGAAACGTCGATGTTATTTATAATTGATTTAAAAATTACCGAAATACACACATTACTGCAATATTAGGTAGGACTTTAAATCTCAATGCTATCCACTACCATCTTAAGACGGCAAGGCCGGCCTTGCTCTTTCTAACCGAGACGCAGAAATCCTTTTCGACCGATACGTCCTGTCTCGCCTACCCAGGGTACAAACTGGAACACTCTATCGTGTCAAGGGCCGGCTTGTGTGTGTCCATCAGATGGAATATCTGTTCTCGACGCCTCGGCACTGTTGAAGGTAGGGACCTGTACATCTTATGGTTAGGCATAAATAGTAAAGACCATCCTCGCGTCTATGCCTTTACAGGTTCCATAGCGATAACGCCGAAACTTATTGACCACGTCCAAATGTATATAGATTCCGACTGCAACAGTTTCCCTCCGCCGAGATCGTGATTCTTGAGAATTTTAACGCCCACCACGCCGAATGGGCCTACGTCCCTCTTGGGTCCTCAGACTATAGTTTGGTGCGGAGCATGGTGGTTATCACACGCCCATTGCGTTCTGAAGGTTGTCGTCGTGAGAGCTTTAGCCCTGGCAAGGTCAGAGTACATTTGAAAAATTGCCGAGAGATTGGTTTGCCTTCGGGAACTCGTGTTTTTTGGTCTCTCGCCAAGGCTAGCCAAGGGAAATTCTATAGCCTATCTGTACCATCTCTGCACAAGGGGGACGACTCGTTGGTTCACACAAAGAAAGAGAAGGTCGATCTTTTGGGCACTCTTTTCGTCAGACTGTCGGAATCCTCCACATTGTGTTGAAGATGTGCGCTCCTGAGTTTTGCAACTATTTTTACAGATACATACCACTACACAAAAATATATATATAAAGTTAAAATATAACCAACAGTGCTCAAACTTAAAAAAAATTACATTAGGAACAAAAGCTTATACATATAGATTTGTTATGTATTTAAATGTTTAATTTATAATATTTCATCTGAATAAAATTAAAAGCAAAAAAATTACGACACCTTCCTAATAAAATTACATTACTATATAAAGCCAGTCACTATTTAAAAAGAGACAAATATTTGTATTACGCCATATGTTTTTGTCCAAGTCGTCGTAATTACAAGTAATTTAAAAGCTTATGGAGCTATATACAAGTTCATTAAAATTTATAAAGCTTTTCCACTGTTAAAAAATATTTGTATTTCTTAATTTTATAATATAATGGATACCAAGAGGAAGCAACACTTACTTTGGAAAAGGAAAGAGACCGCATGCGCAATGCGTATGTCGAATCGTTCGTTGCCCATCGTTCTCTCTGGCCGACATCGCTGAATAGTCATTTTTTTGTTCGACTAAATTTTGCCCACGAAATAAGACATTTATAATATTACAAAATGCCAAACCAGGTTTTAACTATAGAGCCACAAAATGAACTTAAATTTAAAGGTAAGATTTTTTCTTTTTATACTCTGCTAGACATTGGCCGTCGCATATAATCCTGAGTAGTATAGGCCGTGTTAGCTGCTGACAAATGGAGTTTCTATTTCCAGATGTCGGCATTTTGTCTGGGGTGCGGTTTTTATAAATTTGCAATGTTATTGTTTTAGTTTGTAATATTATATGATAATGCAAGTAATTTTTTCACTTAATACGACACATCGAGCAAAAATTTATTATTATACGTGTTAACAGAATATAGACGGCGTATGCACTTTATATATGTTACGTTTTGCAGGTATGAAATATTACGCGACCTAAGAATTACTTTTCATACATCATGATGATTATGATTAACTTTTAAATGTTCAGACTTTCAATAAACTAATAATACCACAATTTTTATATTCGTTCTTACGGGAATTTATAGTTCCGTCTTTTTTATTATAGTTATAACCAACACAAGGATGTTATTTGACATGTTTTATTATATATTTATGTAAACATTTGTGTAATGGATGTTCTAAACATCTATTTTTTTTTAAATTACAACACAAGCTCTCTCTAAATTTAAAAACAGGAAAAAATCTTTTATGTGCAATATTTATCCTGTTTTAAACATATCCATGCAATTATTATTTTTATATTATTATTATATTTAATTTATATTATACTAGTTGCTACACATGTTAGAATTTTCAAATTTTCAATTGAAAAGTAGTTGAAAAAGTTTTGTTGTGGAGGAGTTCTAACTGACTTGTAATAAATATTTAGTAATTCCTTATGAGTAAATATGTTAGTGAAAAATAAAGTTCCTGTTGAAAGTGTTGTATGTGAGCTTTACAAATTACTTAAAATTTTTCTAAAATACTATTGTACACATTAAAGACAGGAAATATCCTGCCAAATACTTGCTTTCTATTTCGGTTTTACAATTTTTAGATTACGTATAAATAAATTATCATGGCAACTGCTTATAAGGTTTTGATGACCGTTTTGGCGCAGTTGCTAAGCTATTGGCTTCGGTGTCATAGGTTGTGGGTTCAATTCCCACCCGGGGCAAATATTTGTTTCGAATCTGGGAGTTTGTCCACGTAAGATTTATGTATGTAAAACGCTCTTATAACACAAGACATTTCTGACTTACAATAAGAGCAGCATTCTTTAAAAAAGAAATAAACAAAAAAAAGGTTTATTTAATCTAATCTTTTGAATTAAGTAAACTTGATTTTGTACTTATTTTTAAATTTTATGTGTATGTTGGTGAAGAAAATTTGTCAAAACTAGTAAATTTATGGCTACTATGATTTTCATAAGTCAAATAATAATATCATTATTCTTTAGTACATATCTTACAAAAATCATAATAATGCATTTGTTAATTTCATTGAAATTCAGTTTTCTTTATTGTTATGTTTATGCATGTTGTATATTTTATAATATACTGGTTATCAGCTCCAACAATGTAGTATGAAATTAATAAAAGTTTTTAAATTGGAAAATAAATGAAGTAATGTCATACCTAATTCTTAAAAATTCTGTTATATATAGTTTGATGGTTAGAACAGTTTTATATAAATAATTTATGTTTAAGAGCCTCAATGTTAAATAACTTTACTAAGGAAGGCCTAATAAATTTGTCCAAGAGCAAGACCTTTGTGATATATAAATACATGAGTTTTTATTTAATAAGTTTTCTTAAATTGGGTATCCCTTTGAAATAGATATTTCTTAATAAAACATATCTGAACATAACCTTCCTAATATTATAAATATATATCCGATGCTTGTGGCTCTTTAATTCAGTAAAGGAACAATAGATAGGCATGCTACATATAAGTAAGAAATAATAATCAAAATTGATTTAGAAGATATTCTCTCTTGCTTTTTTATTTTTTCTCGCAAAGCCGTTAAATTAATAGTGATTTAATTGCCACATCCCATTGTAACCTAGTTCTATGATACTTGATTCTAATTTTTGGTTAATAAATATGTCTATGTTTAATAAAGAAATATTTGATTTTTTGGGGAATTAAATATCAAATTTTTTTTTCTAATATAAGATAGCCTTTGTCCTCTGCAACATTTAATTTAATTCAAACATCTTCAGAGTGCTTTTATGCCTATGTACTTGAAGCAATAGAAGATATTGATACTACCTCCTCAAGTGGACTTCAATGACAATAAAATGAGATCAATTCCCTGTGTCATGCTCAATTGTCACTTTCGCGCAGTGACAATTTGTTGTTAGTGAAATAAAAAAGCATGCTGCTAGTATTCAAAAGTGCTCCGAGTCCGTCCATAATTTGACTAGTGTATAAAAATATTGTAAATGACATTTTGAATGCATTTTATTACGTATGTAACAAAAAGCTCATAGTTAACTGTAGAAAATAACTGTAGAAATTCTTGCAAGGCGGTATACTTCGGAATTGATCACGCCACTAGACACGCTATTGACATACTTGACAGCCATGTGGCCTACTATTCATTGTATCTAAGACGTGGTAGGTTCAATTTCCGCCCTTTTATTTTAATTCTTTTGTTCGTGAATATTATTGAATAGATGTACTCGTACGTAACTCCGGTATCGACGCCGCATCATACAGCTATGACAAAGGAAAATAGAAAAAGGTTGTTTATGTCTATTGATATCTATTATTTAACGGTATTGAAAATGTTTTAAGAAAAACGAGAGCAGTTATTAATTTTATTTGTTACGATGACGTCATGAGTGTCTTTCCATCAATATTTTTATTTGGACAATAATGATGCGCACACCACAACATTCTCGTCGCATTAAGATAAGTACAGTTTCTTGGATTGTGGATTCGCTGGCTTCTTATAGAGCCGCTGTCAATATAAGTTTGAAATATTCAGCACGAATTATCCTCAACGTAGCGTTAGAGTTAATTATTAATGTGCAAAAAAAACGCCCATATGACAATCGCCGATTGATCCGTCCTTTACTGTATTGCTATAATTAGCAAGCCATTAATACATAATTGTTGCGAATAGTACACAGAATAATATACATGGTATTAATGTGACGATGTCCTTATAACATATTTGCCATCGACTCTAATGCTAAGTGATATAGTCATTATTATTGATATATTTAGTTGACTTCTCAGGACTGTTCGAGCAGGGATTCACCACTTATATGCGGTTGACGAACCCCAGCACGGACACAGTGCTATTTAAAATTAAAACTACTGCACCAAAGAAGTACTGCGTTCGGCCCAACTCGGGTGTGCTTGAGCCCAACTCTAAAGTTGATATTGCTAGTAAGTGTATCGAGAGCTGTCTGAACGGTTGAGATGCTTTAATCCGTTGAAGACAATGCATCAAACAATTTCTCTTTTTACAGTCACCCCACAGCCCGTTTACCTCGATCCCAATGAGAAACATAAACACAAGTTTATGGTTCAAAGCGTCATTGCTCCAGAGGGGAAAACTAATATCGATCAAGTAGTAAGCAATTTTCGTATGTCGTATGCGTTTATTAGTACATTATCATAAAGTATCAGTCTGATCTGACGGGTCATTGTAATTTTTCCAGTGGAAGGAAATCAGTCCTGACCAACTTATGGACTACAAGCTGAAGTGTGTTTTTGAAACGCCCCGGGTGTCCAATCTGAATGTGAGTAGTTTGGTGTATAAACAAGGTTTCATCATCTCCATGCTGTTTCCGCGTTTTCTCTCTGTCTATCAACGAACGGTGGGTTTCGTTTTAGGACGCTGGTGATAATGCCGCCCAAAACGAAGTTACGAAGAAGAGGATTGCCGTAACTGACGAAGCAAAGTCCTCGACAAAGGTAACGGATTCCTTCAGTTTTGATCAGAATTGATAAACGTGCGAAGGTTCTATACATCATCACAACTGTAACCTAATTGCTCCATGGCATATGTAAAATTACTTGTGTTATAGGACCTTATCACGTTTTGAAAACCATTTGTAGTGTTTGTCAGCTTTTTTGAATTTTATTTGCCCGATCTAGTCCACACATTTGTAAAATTGAACACTGCGCTTGCCACGCACAAGACAATTAGCCGGGGGGGAGCCCGGAATAGTTGCACTTTATCAATCAGTCATGACACGGGGCTATGTCAATTGGTCGATTCACAATGTTCGTTTCAATTGTAACATTTTGTTTTTAGTTTTTTATATTGTCTGCTCTACGGTTTTTTAGTTTCGGTAGTCGAGGTTTGTTGTATTCAAATTGTGTTATGTTAGGAATGCATCGCCATTTCTTCTGGCTTAATTCCTAGAAACTAGAGATTCCGCGGGTCCCCCGTATAATAAAGTACTATGGCTATTCGCCTTATCAATTGCCATTGCTTGTGTTTTTCTCCCGTACTATCCGTTGTACCGGAATAGTGTTTTACTGTCGTATTGACCTGAAACGAAGATTACTATGAAAAATCACTCCAGGCTTAGCATTGGCATGTTGTGAAATTATCTTACAGGATGCTGTAGAAGGTCTCATTCAGAACGAAGGAAAGAGGAAGGATGATGATCACACGGCCGGATCTTTAAGCGGGCAAACGGTACACATTCAGATTTACTTTGAGTTGCGGGGGTAGTGTTTTTTAAAAAATCACAGACAACTTTAATACTATAGCGTTTAAATAGCAAAAGATCATCACGAATAAAACCACAAATTTTCTACTCAATTTTTTGCAATGGATTTGAAGCGCTGAAACAGTGTACTACAATATCAGAGTAGAGTTTTGATATATAGCAATCCTCTCGTCTTATATGTTTCGGGAGAGAAAGAAAAAAAAATCGCAAAAAAACCCCTTGTTTCATAGTTTGAAATGTAAAATTTTGGTGGTAATTTCACTCTGACACTGCGGTTTTTACGACTTCGCCACCACGTCGTAGGTTTCGTTTTATTTTATACAATTTCCCAAACAACATATGTTTGATGCACTGGTTGTAAGAGCTTTTGTTAATTTTGATTTGCGTTTGTAAACTTGTCTATTAGAAAATTTTAGTGGTGCCATTCGGGTTAATAGTTACTGATGTTCCTTCTTTTGTATCTTTCAGACATTGACTTTCCCAAAGTCCGAGAACATGGACACGGATCTGCAGAAGGCGACGTCTGAGGTGATTCTCCTGAGAGAGGAGGAGAGCAAACTCAGACATGAAAATCTACAACTCAAAGTAAGAGAGAGAATTTCTCTACTGTTGTCTAGGGTAGCTAGACGATTATACATTTTTTTTATTCGTGGCTTTGAAATTATTTTTCACAAAGTACTTAAAATACTTATCTCTAAAAGGCTTTATTTTATTTTAAAGCCATGTTATCGTCAAATGCGAGACAGTTATTAAGTTGTACGGACAACTAATATTCAAACCCGCGACTCAACCTTTCAGACACTAAAGTACTTCTGCTGCTTTAAAATTCTTGTATATATTTTATGATCTATATAAACCTTATATAACACATAATAACATTTTGCACTTTAGTCATGCATCATTATTGATTACCCATTATAATCTTTTCATTTTGTTAGCTTATACCATTTCTTTAATGATTGCTTCATTATATTTTTGTTAGACTGATTGCTGGCGATTACGTTACGAACATTTATCTTTTAGACTTTTGGACTGCATGCTGCTGCATAGTGCTAGGTGTTGATAATAAAAGTATTCAACTGTATTTGAAAGCGTATTACCGTATGGGTTTCTTGTACACGTTGCTTATATTATTGTAAATGAGCAATGGGTATTTATTGGTTTATATTGTAGTTTTTCGGTTGGTGCCTGTCAAAGGGGCCACCAGTTGTTGTTAAACATTGAAAAGAAAAAGAACAACGTCAATGTCTACTTGAGCTAAGCCGAGAGCAAAGACATATTTTTCGTTATAAAGAACAGTGAGAATTTTTGAGAGGTTGTCAAAAATGCAAGTGTCAAGTTTTCGTGTACTCTGCTTCCGTGATCAAGGATTGGACGTGTAATTATATTAAAAACAGAAGCTTCGCGCTATATCTTTATCATTTTAAGTGTGTGTTTGAAATTGCGTTGGGGGTAAAACTATAAAATAAAGGCCCACTGGCGCAGTCTCACGCTGGCGTCACATGCGAAGTTTTCCTTCAACACCACGTGTCCCTGACAACATTATTACGTAGCGCATTATTGACGGACAGAATCGATGTACGGATCGATGGAAATATTAAAACGAGCAGGATGTACATGGAAAGGTTCGACCTAGTTATAAGATACTTAAAAGTACAACTGCTCCCGCTGCTGAATGGGCCGGCTCGAACCGGATAAGTACCACGACCTCACAGAAAATCGGCGTAAAGTGGAATTGTTTATACTTTCGCGTTCCGTCCGGTGAGTCCACCTCGGCTGGTAGCCCACGCCCCTTTCTTCCCTCTCTCACTTCCCTCCCTACCTCTGACTCCATCCCCTCCCGCAACCTCCCTTCCTCTCCCAGTCTGTCTATCCCATCCCTTCCTCTCATTCTTTCTCTCACTCTCTTTCGGAAAATATCCCCCTAAAGGGCGGCGCAACGCATTTGCATTTTCTGCAATGTTGCAAATGCTCATGGGCGGTGGTAATCACTTACCACCAGGTTAGCCGCTTGCTCGTTTGTCAGCCTACTGCATTAAAAAAAAGTCGTTTTTGAAACTTGTCTGGCGTATATCACGTATGCCAGCTAGCGTTTATTAAAAACCAGATATTTTGGTAATATTTGTTACTGAGTTTTTGCCAGAATGAGGAATTTTCTTTTTTCAATATATAAAGTGTAAATCGTGCATCTGATGATAAGAAAGCACTAGGCCATAATAACAGACTTTATATACATCCATATATAAGATGGTTTATATTTATTCCCAGTAAATGCGATGGCAACATTCCTCTTTTATCCGAAAAACCATAATGTAAATTCACTGTAGTAAGCAACACTATCGCTTGTCGGTAGAATATCTGGCGATGTAGTGGTATCACCCCAAGCAGCATCCAAAAAAGTCCTCTGTTAGTGACACTTCTCTGGCTGACGTATCACTTGATGGTGTCTGAGGATCATTAAGCATGGATATTCTTAACACTATGAATAACCCATGATAGATGCGGTCCAACGAAAAATGTTGGCTGGACACTATACGAACTTTACTATACCTCGATTTTCTAAGTGGTCTATGTGGTGATGCTTTTATAATAATAATAATAATAATATTATGGGACATCTCACACATTGCCATCTGATCCCAAACTAGGCAAAGCCTGTACTATGGTAATCAGACAACTGATATAC
>DWHO01002743.1:0-12884 GCA_018247575.1 Eurytides lysithous rurik
CCCTCACTCCTTCTCCCTCCCTTTTTCATAAATTCTTCCCCTCGAAGGCTGGCAACGCAATTGTAACTTCTGCAATGCTGCAAATGTCTATGGGCGGCGGTGATCACTTACCATCAGGTCAGCCGCCTGCTCGTTTGTCAGCTTATGACATATAATAATTTTTGCCGACGCATCGTGAACAAACCTATATTGTAAAAAATTAATCGAAAAGAAATATAAATTTAAATTCCTTATTGATTATGTAGAATGCTATTTCACTTGTTTTCTATTTATATTATATTTCTAACAGATAGATCATTTTAACGCTGTAAAATGTTCTCATAACTTTTCAAATATTTTTTCCAGATTACGTGACATTTTCGACCACATGTCCAAACATGTGCAGCCCAGAAAAAGGAGCAATTCGTTGCCCATCCCAAAAATAGAGGTGTCGATCTACCAGAGCCCAGACATAAAAGAGCATGATTCTTTAAAAAACTTCATGGAGGTGCCCGAATCCAAGGAAATCTCCCCAGTAACGGAGGTACCGTTCAACGTGCCTAAAATTGACGAAGAGAACCTTATGACTAGGAGAGCTAGCGAGAAGGTGAAACGCAAAATGAAAATGGCCGACTTGAAAGCGTTCGTTGAAACCAAGCTGCTGTCTAAGTCCGAGAAAGCCCTCGAAAAGATCGGTCAAGACGAGCACAAGTTCAGCTTTCATACAGCAGTAAGAATGATATCTGTACTTATCTTTTACTATTGCTTCTTATACCGACGTATTTGATAAGTCTCTGATTACTTCGTGACTTGTGTGTAGGAATACCATAGAAGTCTCGATACGACTGATGACAGGCCTAACTCAGCCATGGCCAGCAATTTTCCCGCCATAACACCACGCCTTACTAGAGACCTGTTGCCATGCAATCTCATTAAAGGAAAAAGTATGCCTAGTCTTAGGTGCGTATTAAATTATTATTTACTGTATATCTATATATTCTCGTAGCGATAGTCTTACGTTTATTTTTAATTTATTTACTAAGAACGGAGTATTTACTCCGTTCTTAGTTCATTTTTATATAAATATAATAAAAAATTGTGAATTGTATGCGGTATATTGATAAAAATGTTAACTTTTGTTTTCAATCAGGTTAATTATGTTACAAAATTTTTTATTAGTATTCACTACTAAAAATTAAATTTTCTCTTTACTCTTTTTATTATTTCTAAATCTATTTCTTTACTATATAAGTAATTGGCTACTTTCCTTTCGATTCTGTGCACAGCATGATTTTATTTTCTGTACACGATTTCTGACGATTCTCTACTCAAAAATATATTTTTCTCTTTCTCCCGTGATTTTACTGCTTAAACCCGTACACTACTAATATTGCGGATGAAAAAAAACCCTAGCTGCTTGATTGATGAGCTAGCGTCGAATGGGTAAGTTCATAATGTTACAGCGATAGTAGACGCTTCGTCACCTAGTTCCTGGTCTAGTCATCTAGGACACGGATGACTATAAGCGCCTTGAGTTTGTTTGCTTAGAGAGGATTTGCTTCATCAAATAGCGGTTAAACGACTCTAGAGCTTTATGATTCTAATATTTTGTGAAAGATCTACGAATTTGTTTGCACGCAAGATTTACCTATGACAACAGAATTCATAACTGATTATCATTCGGTAGCTTAAATAGTAGATAGTTCTAACAAAATTTACTTTCAAATGAAGTAGGTGCAAATTTTAAAGCAACAGTTTATTCTAATCAGAACGATCTTAAATAAAAACGAGTTTTCGAACCTAGCTTTATGACACTTGTTGGCGTAAAAGATTAATTAATATCAGCGAAATAAAATTTAAATTATTAAAATGTAAATGAAAGAGTATTTTTTTCTTTATATTATAACAATAATTAACCAACGACGGTTTGTTATTATACATTACACTGCATGCACTATTATAATCTGATAGAAATGTTATTTCACAAATCTCATAAAACACTTCATTAAAAATAATCACAGCTGAAAAACATTTGTACACAAAGCTGCAAACCTTGCATGCGCTCAAACAACATTGGAATAATAACATAAATCTTTATTTGACACAATACAACAAGAAGTTGATCAATAGACTTATAGCTTACTATTTGGCTCCCACACAATAGTTTGATACTCAACATTATTCACAACTCACTAAGTACTTTTAGACAATTTTCATGCATGCAACACATAAAGATAGATTGAACTAAATTTCATCACAAGCAATATTTTATGCTGTAAATTCTCATTCACGATGTTACTTTGTCCTGACGTCATTATACCGATGAGCCATAAAAATACAATTAGTTGACTAGTGAGTAATAATTACAAAAATACCTATACTTTGGTGCATAAGTGTCCTAAATTTCTTTTAGATATATCGGTGAAGCGAAGACGGAACGCGCCCACGGACAAACGATAACGACGTACTCTACCATACTCAAAAAGAAGAACCCAATAATAACCGTCACGGAGCACACTCCTACACCGTCTCCGGACTACCTGTCAAAAACGAGACAAGTAAGACAAGTTGCCACTTATACTAAATAATAGCGATAAAAGTAATGTAGGCATTTAAAAGATTGTTCGGTAAAGTAAAACATTATTAGTATATTTGTATATCTAACAGTATCAAATTTTTCATAGATGTAACTTTTGGACGGAAAAGTTTAAAATAAAAAGCTAGCATAGAATATTTTCTGCTCTTAACTTTCGTCTGAGCAAACTTCTTTAATGATAATCAATGCAGCTACTATCCCAAAATTATAAATTCATATCTTTATTTGCCACCCCTTTTTTACGACTAACAATAATAAAATATACTTAATAACAAAATTATTAAACAGATTATTAAATAATCTATCGCTCAGATGCTACCATCGTACCGATAACTACCGTTATTCTTTAATTGCTTCCTTTAGTTTATGTGGAAGTCCATAGGTTTACACATGAACTAAACGGTGACGTGCTCGTTTCCAGCTTTTTTCATAAAATTCAATGCTTTTTAACAACTGCTTTTAAATTTTAGGGTTCTTTGGAGTCTCAAATGGACTCAGTAAGCATGCAAGGCTCCCAGCACATTCCGACACCCGAACGCAAACCCAGTCTGACACGTTCGCAAACCGATTCAAACATTACTTACATTGTAGAAGAGATACAGGAAGCGCCAGGCTCCAAATTCTATATTACAAAGGATGGAGACATTGATTTCCAAATCGTTCTCAAGGTCAGTAAAATCAACGCAGTGAACCCTCTGAATTTTATTAATTAATGATATTTAGAATTTAAAGTTTCTACTTTGTATTTAGTCCGACTCCTTTCCATGTTTATTTATAAAGCCGTGTTTATAATAGTATGACGCCGATTATAACATTAATAATAATAATTTATTTCTCATCACACAGTTTTACAAAGTAAATAATGTTAAACAAACAACTATGTTCTGTGATTAATGTGTGACTAACTGAACTTCACATTTGAATTGCTAAAGATAGAATTTAATGAAAATCTGTTGATTTATATCCAATTAATATAGATTCGAGAAACCGATGAAAAATCTAAAATAAATAAGAAAATATGATTGTTGTTGTTGAAATTCTACAAATATGATTGTTAGTGGTTGTCGCCGTCTCTGTAAGTGGCAGAATTCTTATGAAGCTTTACCATCCCTTTTTTACATATAAAAAGCAAACGCGCCCTATGCCACAAAGCACACGACATATTTTCCAAAAAAAAAAAAAAAACATTTCGGTAAATTCAAAGACTTGTGTTACTTCCATTTTTTTTAATATAATCGCCGCCATTTTAGGCTGTGTACTCCGTATCTACTATGGACAGTTTTTATATAACTATCAGAGTGATGGAGGTAATGTTAAATCTAGTCGACACTCTTATGGAGATCGGCGTTCATAAGAATTGGCAAGTGGATAACACCAAAACCGTTCAACCTGAAACTGTCGATCCGCTAGCTGACTTTAACAAGGATAAAGATAGTAAGGTAAGACTTTGGAATTGGCTTGTCTTCTTTTAAACATAACTATTTAGAATTTAACAATTTACTCTTTAAATATTTCCAGGAGAGAGATTCAGGTATACCATGCGCACCAAGCCAAGAGTCGACCAACGTTGAAGGCGAAAATAAGGACAATGCGAAAGACGAGGAAAACTTAGATTGTCCTTATTATATGATTATGCATATAATTCTTAGGTATGATATAGGTCTTTAATTTTTTTCGCCGCTACTCCACATAGTGCTATACGCTTATAAGGGTCCATATGTCAACAATGATGTACTTACTTAATAAATAAACACCTAATGTGAAATACTGTTAAAGATATGGAATGCAATAAATTATTGGGTATTGAGTGATCTTACAGCTTACACATTGCTGCAGTTATTCTAATTGGCAATGCAGTACCGCCTCAAGTGGACACTGCAAAGGAGTTCTTCCACTTACTGAGCCGTCTAGGATTGCTGCGAACGTTGAACGCACAGTTACTCCTCCAAAACTTTACGACGCCCCGAGATCAGGGGTTTACAAAAGAAAGGATTTTAAAGTTAAATTATTCATTAGCGTGAAAAACAATAACTTGTATTCAATAAATTGAATTTCGGTAAAAGACAAGTGTCGCGGGTCAATGTTAGAGCTCAATCTACTGAGATCTTTTTGTGGGAGCCAGGAAATTGTTTTATGCCACGTTTTCATAGAATTTAGTTTACGTGGCGGAGTAAGCAAAGGTTGCTAACTTTTTGAAGTTGTAACAGAATGAAAACATTTAAGTTTTGCGCGTTTTGCGTATTTAAAGGCTTCTCCGTCAGCTGGGATGCTCTCATGGCTGCACCTCAGCGTTACGCGGCCCGCAAGCGGAGTGCCTCAGGGTCCAAGCGAGGAACTCGCTCCGCCAGCTTAGGTCGGCTTCCGTCGTCAAATTCAACCAACGTATTAAGGAGATGACGAAATTCGCCCCGATCAGGGAGGTTTTGGACAACCTTCACGCGACCGTTGGGTTCTGTGCAGCACCCTCGAATATGGTCTCGCCAATGAGTAAGTGATCATTTAAAAGTGTTTGACTCTATGAAAAATAGTCTACAATATAAGATTCCGAGAGGACTATTGGCGTTTATATTTTTTTAATTTATTGCGTTTCACAAAACATATGATAGTAGTAATTTTAGCATACAGAAATGCGTTGGGAAACAGATGTCTGAAATCTACTCGATGTGAAAATGACATGCAAAAATATTGTAAAAACAACAAACGCACACGGACCAATATTTTTCTACTTGAAAGATTAATATAAGTAAGATATGAAAATGGAAAAAAAATCCCAATAAATATATTATTCATATTACACAAATAATGAAAGTAATTGTAACAGTTGCTTACTGTATAAGTTGTAAATAAAAACGAATAAAATGAGCACAAAAAGGGCCACTACTGAAGTCTGAAGATATTATAATTTTTTATACTTAATGCTTGTTGTCGTACGATTATTTATATTTTGCTTTATACTGAAATAATTATTTATAACTACTTTATGCTGGTAAGTTTTGTATGTATTATGTTTTATATTTTATAAAACTTAGTGACGACTCACGCGTCCATCGTATACTATCGCATATATCGCTCTCCCATAACGACACAAACTCCTTATCTCATGGTATATCCTTATTCCCCGCTATAACAAGTACTCTACCTAGCCTGTATTACGAATTAATATTTGCTCATTATTAACATACATAGTAATTTAATATTTCTTAACTAATAATGTACGCATCCCTTACTCTTTTGTAGATCAACAAAAACGCAATTACGCCAAATCTCCGGACGTGAGCAATTTGCAAGCCGGCTACGCGACCAACTTCGGCACGGGACAAGGCGGGAATGCCAACAGAGCTATAGACAATTTCATCATAGAGGCGACGTTCAGAGTGCTCGTCACTAGATTCGCTTTAATGCACAAAGAGTTGAAGCTTCTCGATAATTCTGTGAGTGTATATTAAAATAATATGCCGTCCAAAAAAAATAAGGCGGATTAAAAAAAAATATTATTTATTCTTAATAGTGAAGAATTTAGTTAAAAAAAAAAAATAATAAACAATGTTTTAATAATGTTATATGTTTTTCTTGATTTTGGCCTATTTTATAAACCGTGATTAACCATCTTCTATCATTTATTATATTTGTTTGTCATTTCTTTAATGCCCGAGGAGTAGATACTTAAGGTAGCTACGGAAATCGTCATCTTAAACTATTATCAAAGTCCATAGGTGTGTATTACCTTAAAAAGCTTTTATCTTTTATCTAACCGTGTTTTAAGTTACTTAGAGTGGTATATTTATTCAAATAGATCTGTAGAATATCTTACTACTTGTAAATATTATTAGGTTGAAAAATTGAAAATCGCCCACGAATTTAATTATTTTGTCATTTATATTTCCTCTCTTTATTATGATGTTATAATACGTCTGTATAATTCAAATATCCTATCTATAACACATTATTATAAATAAGAAAACTAGTTGTCTTATGAAGAACTAACTTAACATTCAAATGATCAATTAAACTCCGGGCCAACTTTTAAAAAAGTGGAATAATACATTATACAGTAATACAATTTTGATTGGTTTAAGCGTCGCGGATGGAAAAAAAGAGTGTTAAGTATTGTATATAACCGTATTGTCCGTGTAAATAAAACATAAACGCCTGCACAGCAATGGGCGTCTTCGCGCATGGTAACATTGCTAAATTATTGCTACAGGCGTAACTAGGAAACACCACAGTAATTATTATTGAATTAAAAATAATTGTTAACGTTTTAGGAATGAATTATTTTAGGACATATTGGATAATAAAATTATTATTAATATTTTAGGCGCTTTACATGGAAGTGCGACTTCTCCTAAGCTACGTTAAGGAGGCTCATGGGGGCGAATTCCGGCTGGTAGCGCTTAGCGCTCTTCTAGACACGGCCGAGCGACCGGACAGCCAGCAGAAGGACAACAACATGCAGACTACGAGGGTCATAAGGTAGGTAGATAGATAGATAGATAGATACTTTATTGTACACCAGAAACAAAAAAAAATCAAACATATACGTAATCAGACAAAGATATCGATGGTAGTACAATGGACGGCCTTATCGCTAAAAGAAATTTCTTACTTAAGGCATTAATCGACTGCATATAAATCTTACTTAGTTTTAAGCACATGGTCGCAGTACAAAGTGCAATGAGAATTAAATTTCTGAGGAAACCTTTACCCTCTGAGGCCTTGCGATATACCGTTTACAACAAAAATACGCACAATTAGGGAAAACTCAAAAACTACACGTCAAATCTCTCTAAAATTTATATGTGACCACACGACAAGCACCAGCTTTCGAATATAATAAGAATGATAAAAATCGGTTCACCCAGTTAAAAGTTATGAGGTAACACACAAAAAAATACACTCGAATCGAGAACCTCCTCCTTTTTTGAAGACGGTTAATAAGCAAACGTCTAAAAGATGAACAGTGTTAGGAAATTTAAAAATAAGTTGTGGCAGAATATATATCTCTCTAAAATGAAATAGATTGTGTAAAATAATTTTAGGTGAAATAAATAATTGAAAAGTAGGGTCCAATGTAATTATAGAACGTACGTGACTTTGTTCAATTCTTTCGTAGCATAAATTTGATATTTTTGTCATTATCTATCGATGATTATGCCGTTATAACAGCTGTTTTAGCGGAGAGCTGTACTTGTTAAATTTAATATGTTCTTTTTTTTAGCTATTGACGTTTGTTACTGACAGAATGGGGAGCCTTCTCTAGTTCCTGCCCTTGCCCATATTTATGTTGTATGTTATTGGAAGAAAAAAATATATAGAATTGTTTTTAGTTAAACAATTAGTTGTTTCCTATCAATAGCAATTTAAGTATAATTTTTACATGAAATAGCTGTTAAAAGTTAATAGTATTTACTGATATTTTCAGCAGCATTTCATTATTATAAGACGCTAGCTTATTAGCATAACTATCAATTTATTATAGCTTTTCTATTCTACTCTTGACAGCGATGGTATATATTCTATACAATTGTCTGATAGCAAATGGTAGTTGTGTGAGAAGCTGCGCTCTTCAAATAGTTCTAGTGTTTCTTTTTCTAGTTTTTCTTGTTGCCTTCGTAATTCCCCCTTGCAGACATATTCCGAGGATGCAGGAGGAGGAGCGTGGTTCTGACACAGGCGCTGACTCGGGCTGCGCAGCAGATGACCGCTGCCACAAGAAGTTCACCTTCAAAAAGAGAAGCACGTCGTCTACGGGCGCTCACGTAATTATATTTTATATTGCTAGGTTTTATGTATGGCCTCAGTCACTCGATTTTAACTCATTTGTTTTTTTTTTCTCTCTTCCTTGCGGTGTTTTCTTTTTTAAACGCCACGTATATAATATCACTCTCTATTCTAAATATTTTTTTATTTTTCTTTACATAAAAATGCTGACCTCATTGTAAGATGCGTGGAAGTATCTTGTGTTACAAGAACTTTTTACATATCGACGGCAAAAAGCGAAAATGTCTTATCTCGAAAATCTCTAAAATCAGTCAAGTAGTAACTTAAGGATGTACCAGTAAACTGTTAGTTTTAAAGTAAAGAAATATAGTACATGTATGGGAAAATACGTTCTAAATTTCAATTTTCTATCGTTACAAATTGATGAGTTATTAATTGTTGAAATTGTTTTCTGGCCGTGGTGTAAAATTGGATTTTTCGAGATACGACATAATCGCTTTCTACCGTCGATATATAAATTTCACACGGATTAACGCCCAGAGTAACCATAAACATAACCATAAAATAACAGTTCTAAAAGATCATAACAAATCCGTTTGTTTTACGTATCACTATTATCAAATTTACTTTTGGACTAGTTTGCAATAAAACTCTTCTTGTCATAAAAGTTGCAACACTTAACAGTTTATAAATATATATTATTTATAGTGGTTTTAAGATCGAATCTAATTAAATTATAAATAATAGATAAAATTCTGAATATTAAAAACTATTTAAAATCAAACGAACACAGTTACAACCGTTGATCGCAAGATATACTTTTTTAACACAATCTACTATGAACTGGCGTGCAAATTTTGACCATTTGCCCTTTACATACCGCACGAGCCTTTGCTTTCAATAGATTGTATGCTTATCAATTACTTTGGCACATTTTAATGGCTTAATAAAGCCCTTAGGCATTTGTATAAGGCTCCACAGAGTCACACAATAGAATTTCGGCCCGAGAGGTTCGACTCCTTAGGAAAGTACTGTGGCATAAAGAAGATAACATTTTTTCGCTTTTAGCATCGGAGAAAAGACAAATTTTGCATCGTTCATGCGATCAAGTCTATTCACGAAGTGCAGGTGGCAAGGATCTAAACCGAAAAAAATTGTAGTATTTAAAATTTGTTGCATCTGCAACACAGGATTTTTTAAATCCAACTCAGAAAAACCTCTTAGAGATTGCTACGGGGGAAATCTTCAAAAGATACCTTACCGCATGGGGAACGACAAAGTTACCTGGGATTTTTACCAACTAAAACCCCCTCGGTGTCCACCCTCAGTGCATTACAAGGGACTCCGGTATCTGAGAAGGAGTCCTATTAAAACTGTAGCGATCACTCGAATCACTGTTTCCAGAGTCTGCTGGAGACGGAGGCGGGCGACGAGTCGGCCAGCCAGTCGCCGTTGTCGGTGCGCACGCGCCGCTACCAGCTGACCCCTCGTCAGTCGGAGCGCACCATCCCGTCGGCCGCCTCCGCGGACATCACGCCCCACCACATGGGCCACAAGTCCATACACTCCCGCTTCCACATAAGCGGCATCGGTGAGACTAACGCCTCTGTTCTCTGTTAACTTATGGGCTCATATTTTATGACCGCATGCCTTTCCATCTGTGCTGTTTATGTGAATTATGACTATTAACTTTAAAAACTCCTAGAAAAACCATCGAAGTAGCTCTCATACTGACATCGACCGATCTGACTGAAAAGAACTGATGAACGCAAGAATTAACGACACGGACAATTCGTGTGCCTGATGGTAAGTGGTGCGTCCACAACACAGTATCACGGAGTATATTGAAGTACACGTGTTCATAAATGCTTGGCTATATGCTGCCAACGGCCACCTCACTCACCAGATGAAATGTGGAAATAGAAACATTTCCATCCCACGCTGATTTTCTTTAAGGTCGTGGTACTTAGTCGGTTCGAGCTGGTCAATTCAGCACCAACGGAAGCTGCTACGCGGCTCTACCACCCATAACACCTTTTTCATGTAAGATTCTTCAAATTTGAACACAGTACAGTTGCGCTTTACTGTTTGACGATAAAATGATGCAATAAAATTATATTACCCCGGGCAGACTGCAAAAAAGCGGGGGTATAAAACTATATATATATACTAACCGACATGCTCGTATACGTAGGTGGATAGACCCAAAAGGAGTTAAAAGACGGAAGGCATAATAGAGCTAAAAAAATCCTTATACACAATCTTCATTCCATTCTGTACGTAAATTTATAAAAAAATAATTATAATCAATTGTCGTTCAGTCAAGTGGTTCCGCACTCGGCCCCAGCCGGCCCCGTTGGCGCGAAATGGGGGTGGCTCGGGCGAGTCCTTGCCCCAGTTCGGCAGCATGGTGTCCCTGGCGAGGCCCCAGCTCGCCGCCAGACCCGTGCACGTCAAACGCCGCGTCGGCTACACGCTCAACAGGTGTCCTACCCCATTTAAGGCTTTTAAGTCGAATTACTAACCCTCAATCATGCCATTATTCAAGTTGGCCATATAGGCGTGTGAGAGTTGTGAAGATGCCCCGTCACCCGTAATTTAGTGCTTTTCAGGCAAATTAATAGTTATTTTACAGAATGTGAGACTATTCGGTGACCTTTTATAAAAGATTCATTTATTTATCAAGGTTTCAATATTCGTCGCTACTCAAAAATATTTGATATATAAAATCTAATTTTTAAATTTCTTACGTTTTTTTAGATACTTCGTCTTTTTTTTTAAAAAAACATCGAAATTTGTGTTATTTACTATAAGAAAATAAGAAACAAAAAACGCCGAATAATTCTCCAAAAAAAGGGACATCCTCGATGTTATATAACAACAACAATTTCTTAGTAAACGCAACAATTATTGCTCCGTATTAAATATTAAACTTTAATTTTACCAATTCACATTAGATTATTAAAGGTATAAGCTTTAAGTATGTAATACTTGGGTTCTTAATAATGTTGTCCTTTTTCCTTTATCACTGTTCACTTATTTTCATATTATTATTAGAGCCAGGAAACGCGTAGAAGACAGACTCAATAGGTTCGGCCTACGCAAAATGGGAAAGAAAAGAGACGGCAGCATTGAAGAAACTTCTGGGGGATGTGAGTGATTGATATATTTCTAAATATAGTATTACATACATTCTACAATATATATTTGAAACGAAAAATGTAAATGGCACTAAAACCATTAACAAATTAAGTATTAGTTATAAAATTGGATTAGGACTAATTTTTAACAGTGCCTACACTAAAAACCATATTTACTGTATAGAGGACTGTCCTCTGTAGTGGTAAATGTTGTTAATTACTTTTACTAAGAAAAAAGTGGTTATCTTGTTTATACTAATCTAACTTAAATATTCCATATTTTAAAATACACTTCGTATTAAGTGAAAATTTCTACACGCGTTCAAGATTATTCAAGTGCCAAAGAACTTATTAAGCTTCGTTGAAGAAATTATATTTCGTTATTCATCAAAGTGATTCTATTCTTCCTCATCGATATTCATTAACAACTTCGACGTATATCGCAATATAAACTATCTAGCAATACAGCTATGCATAACTTATCGAATCTACTATAGCATTAATTTATGAGAAAAATGATTATTTCGTAAATGACACGTGTTTGACGCGTTCCGCAGATATGTCACGACGTGGTTCGGCGGAAGGTGGGTCTGGTGGAGGGGATTCGGAGGTGGTGGTGCTGAAGCGGCGGCGGCTGGTGGCGGCCGCCCCCTTGTACGCGGGGCTGGCTCGCCTAAACTTTCTGCTCGACGCCACGCAGCCGGGCGCCACGCCCGACGCCCTCTTTATGGCAGGCCTTTTAGACCTGGTAGCTCATACCAATAACTTATATACTATTATATTGCGTTGTAAGGAATAACAGCCATGCTAGACCTGTTGCCTTATACGAACAATAAACTCTGTCATATCTTATGTATTTGATAAATGGGAACGAACCCACGACCATCGACGCCAAGCTAATAGCTACGCGACTACCCCAAGCGTCGATAATTGAACCAGATGTCCTTCACGGCTCACTTATTTGTCCCAGACTAACTACCGTTTCGAACTGCCTACTCTGCTGAGAGGGACCTACTCTGCTGCTACTAATAAAATCACTTTTTAGATGACATTCGCACCTGAAGAACTTTTTCTTTAGGATATGAATATTCTTATTATTGAGATATAAAATACGTTAAATAAATATGAGATCTTACTATTATTAATGATTTCCTTAAAATAGTGATGGTTTAGGTATAAAAAAAAAGAATTAAAAACACGTAAAAAAATAATAATTGTATAAGCGTTTTGCTAAAATGAAAAGATACATCAAAATTGTTTTGTTATTGCCTTTTTTATAACAAATATAATCAATAAAATTGTATATTATTCTAATGAAATTTTAAGTAGAGAAATAAAAATGCAAATAATATTTTATTAGATTTCGTAATTATGTTTGGTACATACTTTTGAAATATTTTATAAACCTTTAGAAAATTATTATTTTATATTAAGGTGTATAAGTACGC
>DWHO01002744.1:0-12882 GCA_018247575.1 Eurytides lysithous rurik
CAATGACTTTGTGTTGTTGTTTCTTAGTTGGATTAGGGCATTACGGGCTGATCACCCGATTGCCTGAAAAGTAAGATTATCCATGCGTCAGATGGGCATGTAAAAAGTCGGTCTCAGCTTTTTGTCGACGGTATCGCCAGCGGTGGCTTGGAGAAGTCGTTATTATGATGTCGGTTTAATGTCACCACCTCTGCGCCTTCTCTCTCTCCGGTCGTGTCGGTTATCCGTCCCATCGGGCTATAAGAGTAAAAGCAACAGTGAGTGCAACTGTGACTGCGCAAACACTCGTGCACTATAAATATGCACATATATATTATGTGCGCAGGTTATATTATGTGTATATAAATATATACATTAAAATATCCTGCGCACTTGGCTGATCTCTTGTAGATCGGCTGCCGTGGCCGGATTCGGTCTGGAAGACATTATTAGTTTGTCACAAAAATAAAATATTCGTATTTGTAATGACTCGATGAGATATTAGTAAAAGTTTATTTGAATATGGAAATAAAAGAATGTTGAAGTATGTTTTGGTGTTTCTCACCAAATAGTGCAAATATTATATTGAATATTAATCTAGTTCCTGTATCCGTTGACCGCACAGATCTTCGAAATACGTGTCGATTCATATACATAATGGTAACAAATTGCACCGTGCAGTTCTTACTTATGACTAACTAAAGCACAAACATCTGCTTTTAGCCTATGTGGCTTCATCGGGCACCACACCCGTAGGAATGCTCATTCCCACGAGTTGGATTGACCCTACAACTGCAGGGTCACGCATGAGGTCATGCGTGATTTATTTCCAAACAAAATTTGGGGATATCGCCTATGGGCCGTCGGGTTTCGGTATGCGGGCTGAATATCAGACGGCCGTCGACTGTAATTAATTATGCGGTGTGTGGGGGCGGTGAAAACATCACAGGGCCGCAAGTGTATCTAGTGTACGCAGTGAGGGTTTACCGTGCTCTGGGGTGAGGACGACCTTTGGTGCGTTGTGAGTTAACTCTGCTTGTGTGTGTAGTGTTAAGTGTCTGGACCCGGACTGTGGGGCGCCTGACCTATGGCGCCTTCCTCATCGTTTGGATCGAGGAGGACGTTCCTTGATCGGTCGGTCGCGGTTTGGAGGTGAATTGATAAGAATTTGGCGGATCTGCCAGAGCAGAGGGCTGTATTGTCCGCGAAAATCGCGAGCTCAACGTTGGGTTACAGTATTGTCAAGTATTAATTACTTAACTAAATTTCAAACATTCATTAATTTTAGTTTTATATGGGTGAACAAGACTGTTGTGGACCTAAGTAGAAATAAACTACGATAACTACGATTGAATTTGATAACGGTAATAACTTTATACAATCATTAAAAGTTACGACAGAAAAGAAACATTAAGACTTAACACCTCATCGTGATTTTTATTATTAAATTAGATTTAAAGATCGGTACGTTTAATCGAAACTACAACATTTTAAAACTTTATTAACATCCACGAGAAAGTTAAGCCTCCACAAAATTGTTGTGTATTACTAATTTGATTGGTCAAAGTATCGTGCATTTTTGTACTCAGATTCGAGCGAACTTATTAATTTCGGCGTAAGTACGATGTATGGATTAAAAATTCCATTTCCGTGTACATACCTGATCGCTTAGTTCCGATACCAATTTCCGAAGCACGCTCGAGGTCCTATTAACCCGCCTCGGCTTTTAGCACACCACATAAACGCTTCCATTTAGTTTTTTTATATGATAAAATAATACACTGGACCGAGATAGTAATTTTTTTATAAAATCCATTTAATGAAATTTGATTTAGGAATCAAATGGTTCAATAACGAATTAGTCAGTAAGGTTATTAATTCAATAATGAAAGTTTTATTAGAAATTAAAAATGAAATTTTAAATCGAACTTATTAAATTTAACTTTAATAACCTTTCTAGCCCCCCCGAGTTAAACTATCGTAGTCGGTACACTTATACAGGGTGTCCAGTAATTAATGCATATTGAATTACTGAAATGGGTTATAGTCAGATTTTCTTAGATATGATTTTTTTAGAAAAAGACTGCATTTTTTTCTTATTTTACATCAATATTCCTATTCCTGCAAATGGACGAAGTTATTGACTTTAAAAATGCAATATGAATCTACGATAACCGTGTAGATAGGTAGGCATTAAATGGTACAGCTAGCTGTGTCAGTTTTTAAAAAGAAAAACAAATAAAAAATAATAATTCCGCGAAAATGTTGCAAAAAAGTTACTTAAGACAGTGTAAGATCTTAGGATGTATGAAAACATGAGTGACCAATAGTTTTTACCAGTCAGTACCGACATAAGAGTTCACACTTGCTTCTCAGAAGGAAGACATCGTAGTAGTAACCAATACGTCGTAGGTGGAACGAAAACCAAAAAGACTTCAATTGCATTCAACTAATCATATGATATTTAAAAACCGAAATGCTTCGAAATCAAAGATAGACCCGATTTCTACTAAAAATTGTAAAAGCAGCTATAAAAAAAAAACAAATTGGTTTTACAATCTGCTAAAATATAACAATAAAAACCATAACTTAATATCATATAACAATCTAATTAAGTTTCAGTCGCTCAATTTGCATAGTTGAATATCAACTAGTTGCAAAACAATGTTCAACTTGGTTCGCGAGGCGCGGTACTTTTGGAAGTGTATAATAGAGAGAATGATATCTATGCAAAAAGGCCTCCCCCACGGAGTGGACCCAGAATCATTAAGCTAAATTGCTGACGTCGTGATTGTTTCTCCGCGTCTGGTAGATTTGATTCAAAATCAAATTCGAAATATAAGTTTGTATTATACAGTATGAGAAGTTTAGTGAAATGTTTACCTTACATTTTGAGTGACCTCTTCTGATATTTATAATACAATGGAGTGGAAAGAACCGTCTCATTGAATTTAAAACTTAAGAATAATTAAAAAAAAAACGATAAACTTTTCAGTCAAAAATTCAACCAAAAAATGCTGTATAAAATGTAGCTGGTTCCATCAGCTAACTTAAGGAGGTAGAGCCACGCAGCTGAATGGGCTGGCCCGAACCGGATATGTAGCACGAGCTCACAGGGAAGCGGTGGGAAGTGGAAGTGTTTTTGCTTCCACGTTTCATCCGGTGACTAAGGTGGGTGGTGGCCTATCCCCCTTCCACCCATACCGCCCCTTCTTCCCTTCCTCACTCTCCTCTCACACCTCCGACTCCCCTTCCTCTCTCTATCCTCTTCCCTCCCTCTCACTTCTTCTCTCACTCTCATTCAAATAGTTCCCCCTTAAAGGCTGGCAACGGATTGCAAATGTCTATGGGCGACGATAATCGCTTATCATCAGGTGAGCCGCTCGCTCGTTTGTCAACTTACTCCATTTTAAGCTAGTTTTTAAATGTATTAATACGAACTAATGTGTAAATTTACTCTCAGACTTTCCTACTTTATAACATTCCGTGTTGATTACTATTTCATCGTGATTGCAATCAGCCTTGTTAAATATTATCGTTTGTTTAAGCTCATTAAGTTTATTCCATGTAATGAAAATGATATTTGAGTAATGTTTAAACTGCACTTCATTATCATGATACATGTGTGAAGAGTCCGCTGTGGCAGCTGAAAATTCCTTTTTAAATGGTGTGTCGTTACGGATACGGTAATGTTATGAAAAATACGATTAAATTATTTTATTGGATAATGCATTAAAATTTTTTCTTATAATTTTAAAGGAAGACTTTTTTACGCGGAAAGTTATAAAAGCTCTTTAGTATGCATATTTTTAATAACAACGGAAAAAACTCACAAAAATTGTTATTGTAGGTCGCATCACTTATGACGCAACGATATAATATTTAAATCTAGAACAGTACGAACGATTTGGCAGTACTGTCCATCCAATTTTTTCCATACGTGCGTTTAGAGGAACTAATATCATTATACATTTTTGAGTTTCTTTGGAAAAAGGATTTTGCTTTGGATTTTGGTACTACATTTCAACAAACATCCACGCTCGTGGAACTATTTTATTTTGCTATTTCACTGATATTTTGAAATGATCTGCTGAAGACTTGTAATAAGTAAATGTAGACGATAGTAGACTTAAATTACCAGACAAATATTCGGGTCAGTCCAAACCAAATCGGATTCGAAACAAAAGCTACGATTGAGGGTCTAAATTTCGCTGCTAGTTATCTCCGCCTGGCTTTTAAATAGTGTTGCTTTAAAGAAAGAATTTTGAAAATTTTGTATACTTATACGAGAATGATATTTAAAAATGGAACAAATTAAGAATGTTGAGTTAGAACGTGAAAGAGGTTCGACCAGCGTTCGTTCGTTTCAGCGAATCTTTGAACAGCCGCCGAAGCCGGTCGAGGTTCAGGGATTGTAACAATGAGGTTCGTTAGCGCTAATGGCTGCTGATTTCGCACTGTTTTGACATTTTTTTTTTGGAAACCCGTCGTCTTTAGCTTCGATGTTTGTAATATTTATCAATGTTTTTAACACCAAAAAGAGATTCACAACTACAATGATACCGTCTCCCAATATAGAACTTACTAATGAATTTTGAATGAATTTTTTTTAGTCATCACTTGTGTAAACGCGAAATTTATGTATTATTAGACTAAACAAATTTGTGGTCTTTTTTAAATTCTCACACACACACAGTCGCAATAAAAACAGAAGAAACAAATATCGACATATGGTCAATGTTACCAGCGCTACAATAGCTGGATTGGGAAAGTATGTTGTTTACCGTTAAGCGCACGACTTTCATGTTACATAAGTTAGCGACTTCCAGAGATAAAAATGGGTCATGTCATTCGTATAGTTAAGTGCCAGTCTGTATATGTCCCACTGTTCGGCACAGGCCTCCTCTATATACAGGATATAAGGGCACAGACCGCCACGGCTCCACTGTGGATTGACGGACACACACATTTAAGATATTTTTGTTTCTTAAATATGCAGGTTGCCTCGTGATGTTTTCCTTCACCGTTGAGCACGAGGTAAATCAGCATTTAAAATTGTTAATTACAAATTAACAAAATTGGTGCCAGAACTAGGATTAGAACTCAGGTTGCTTTTTTTTTATGCAGTAGGCTGACAAACGAGCAAGCGGTTCACCTGATGGTAAGCGATTACCGCCGCCCATTTGCAACATTACTGAACTTGCAAATGCGTTGCCAGTCTTTAAGGGGGTAGATTTTAGAGAGGGAGGGAGGATGATCGAGGGGGAAAGGGAGGAGGAGGAGTGGGAACAAGAGTGAGAGAAGGAATAAGGGGAGGGAGGGGATAGGCCACCGGCCACATCACTCACCGGACGAAATGTGGAAGCAAAAACACTTCATCTTCACGCCGATTTTCTGTGAGGTCGTGGTACTAATCCGGTTCGAGCCGGACCATTTAGCAGCTGGAACAGCTGTGTGGCTCTACCACCGTAAAAAAATAAATCTCCACCATTAGAGAGATATTTGTGGTGTGTGTAAAATAAATACCAAGATTTCATTAGTCTAGTTAATTTAGGAATCATACCTTCTCAATATTCTAATCATTTTAGCTTTCTTCCTTGTTCAAGTACTGATAATATTGACGTTGTAAGTGAAGAAGAATGTTAAAATTTATTATTAAATGATATTATTATTAATTACTTTTATAAAACTTTTTTATCATCATCACATCGATGACGATTTTGTTAAAGATTCAAGTTGTTATTTAGTTTTTAAAAGTTTAAGGCATAATATTTTTTATAATTTTGTTCGTTTTTTAAATTCCTTGTTGATTACTTCCTAAATCGAAAAAAATTGCTGTTATAAGAAAAATATTGTACCTACTGATAGTAATTATAATTATAAAAATGAAAGACTGATAAAACTGCTAGTTTTGTTAACCCAAATAGACCAAATATTATTAAATGGTACTGTGGCTGTGATTCAAGTCGGATTATTATTAAATAAATATTTCCAAAATTTACACGTTGTTTTATTTTATATTATTTTCATACATTTTTACACATACAACCATTTGGACGCAAGTAATTACGAAGAATAAAGTTATATGTATCCTGTCCCTAGAAAAAAGGTATGTGTACATATGTAACCTTGAAAAGTAAGTTACGTTCCGCAGTAAATCATCACATGTGCACATAGTTACTGCTAAATTCAAAACGTATTCGGTTTTCATTTAGTAATTCTATATAGAAAAACTATTTAAAACTGTTTTACGTGTTTCGTGAATGATTCAGCTATTGATGATAGTAATATAAAAAGTTATAGCTAATTTTGCGCGCGTCAAACTTCAAATCACTCTGTACAGTTGTGATTTTGCAAATGTAACTTTATCCAACGGATAGGTCGACTGGAAGTCTGGATGGCTAATATGCTTTTTATATTAACAAAGTAGTTAGCAAGCCTGTGTTTGGTATACCACCACATTTACTAGATTTTATATCGTGTTTAACTTTTACAATTTTCAAGATAATTTATATATACTAATGGTACCTATAAATATTTGTATATCTAAACTTAAAGCTTTTAAAGATATAAAAATTAACTCTCTGTATGTTTTTGTCTAAAGTTAAAGCTTTTTTAAAGTAACTCTTTGTATGTTTTTATAAAAACTTCAGTCAAAACAAATCCAATCTGGTTCAAACAATAAGCCATATCGTGGGAAATTCGATGTCATCACATGTGATGGTGATAACGTCAGTCTATCATTGTTCGCGTCAACATATTGCTATTTTGACGGGACTTGATGCGTTGTAGAACCGTCAATTTCCGGTCTAATGTTACAGTACGAAAAAAAACGCAAAATACGTCGTTGCATTGATATCGTAGTATATGTAGAAATTAAATATTTTGTTAGAAATGGAGGATACCTTTCTACTTCTCCCTAATTCCTCCATATATTTTTAAGTTTTTAACGTTAAAAATGTATACAGAAAGCCCTAGTAAGCGGTTTAATACTTTTTAATCTGTTAGCCTGACAAACGAGCAAGCGGCTCACCTGATGGTATGCGATCATCCGCTCATGGACATTTGCAATATTAGAAAAAATGCAAATGCGTCACCAGCTTTTAAGGAGGAAGATTTTGGATGCGGGAGGGAGGAGGAGTGAGAGGGAGGGTGATAGCGGGCGCGGGAGAGGAAGTATATATTCATATGTATGTGAATGGGATATCCATTTACATCGTTGGACATGAATATCTTATGATCATTGATTAGTTAAAAAAAATCTTAAATTTTCTGTTATTGAAAAAGTGACATGTAAAAGGAGACGCTCGTTTCAAATTCAAAATTCGAATACTGCAGTTGTATTTTAGTTAGTGTCGTAATAGGTTTTACGGTGGTAGAGCCACGCTAGCTACGTCTGTCTCCATCCCTTTCTTTCCCACTTCCCCTCTTCAGTCCTCTCTTACTCTTACACCTCCCCCCTGCCTGTTTCAAACATTCCCTTCCTTAAAGGCAGGAAACGCGTTTGCAAGTTCAATAAAGTCGCAAATGTCCGTGGGTGGCGGTAATTGCTTACTTTCAGACGTGCCGCTTGCTGATAAACAAAAGCCTACTCCATAAAAAAAGTATGAACTGCGAAAAAGCTCAAGTGTGTTTCCTGCAAATGTTTGTGTATTTACATTTACTTCATATGCTCTATGAGTCGTTTTTACAAAAAAAAAAATAGTAGTGTATAGATATAACAAAAAATTTAAAGAAATATTACTTATATGTGCTTCGAAGTTCCGTTTGGTTGGCGTCGCAGATTGTGGCTTCCATTCCCACCTGAACTACAAATTTTTCTTGACTTGGGCGTTAGTTCGTTTGAAACTTATTTATGTAAAACGCACTTATAGCACAAGATATTTTTACCTTTGATTATTGTACAAAAAGGGACAGTGTTCAAAAAATAAAAATAAAAAAACTCTGAATGCCATTAAATAATTAAGTTGTATTGGCGTTACTGCAAATGCCAGCTTCTCAGCGATGGCTTCAGCAGTTTAGAGAACTTAAACTACAACTATCGTCGCTCCGTATCAGTAGATTTGAGTTCAGTGAATAAGCGGTTGAGTTTAGATGTTCTTAAGTAAATATATCTTACACAACTAGAAGATACAAGTTGTAGAAATTAAAAATAGGGATTTTTTTTTCTTCATCTTGTATCTTCTCAATCCTGTATTGTGTATCCAAATCAATATGTATATTAAATGTTTTTCTTTTTAATATAATATTAAAAAAGGTGAAATTTCGAATACAGATATAAAAACATCTTGCCGTATCGCTTTTTAATTTATTACCAATTACTTGCCTATGTTATTTCTTAGATGCTGATATTTAGCCAAAGTCTCCCGATATTTTTTCAATATCGGGGAACTATTCAGTTAGCATTTTTTTCATCAATCATTTTACGGTTGTAAAGTTAGACTAAAGCTGTATAAGTAGCAAGAAACTTCGACAACTTAAAACAATACATTTTTTTAAACTTACGAAGGGCAGACCTGGTGTATTAAGGAATTCTTTGACAAACAATAGTATAACAATAATAATTATTACCTCAAGTTGTCTTCCTTCAGATAAAATTCGGAAGCTACATGTTCCCTAAACCTTCTAAAGGTTCTACGTATGTTCTTAGGTATTGCAGGCGGAACGGTGAAAACTTACTAAAATGACTAGAGTGGCGTTGAGGTCTCTTAACTTTGTATTATGTAAAGAATTAATTGAATTATTAAGGTGAAACTGGATTATTTAATGTGGAGAAAAGATCAACCAAAATCCTTGAGTGCTCTTGCTTGACGGTAAACTATTAAAGAGGAGAACGTTAAGGAGTAACATGAATATATTTTTGAGGGCTGAAAATATATCTGATGCGATTATTTTGACGTTCAGCGGCATTCTAACTCATCGAGATTCCTTGTTTAAAACAAGAGAACACACATCTGTTTACTTAAATATTTAAATTTTAGCTTTATCTCAAAAGGGAGAACATATTAATACAAAAGGTAAAATTCAAAGCAATCAATCTTACAGTTCATCTTAAAATTAAAATAATCATCGAAAATGCTTCACAATAGGCGAATTTTTTATATGTATATTTTTTGTAATTTTAATTTGCCTTTCAAAACAAGATTCTTCTTTATTAGCCGATGCTTAATTCCTTTAATATAGCGATTAGATCCACGAATATTGATTTTTAGCCCCGAATACAGGAACTGAATGACAAAACGAACGAATGACAAACGAATAGCGAAACCGTAATAAAATCGTTTCTAATGCATTCGATTTCATTATATGTATCATATAGCAGTCTCAATTTGAAGTATAATATTCAATATATGATTCATTAAAGGATAATATTTTGACCGTCAGTGTTTGGGTTAAATAGATTTTATAAACATATTGAAATTGATTGTTACTACAACGGTGCTATTACGGTTGTAGACCCACGCAGCTGCTACCACTGTTGAATGTGCCGGCTCGAATCTGATAAGCACCACGACCTCACAGAAAATCAGCATGAAGTGGAAGTGTTTTCACCTCGTTTCTTCCAGTAAGTGAGGTGGCCGGTGGCTCTCTCTCCCCTCCCTGTCCCTACCTCCATTGCCACCCTCTCTCCTCCTCCATCCGTTCTCTCTCCTCCTCCCTCTCCACGCTCTCTCTTCTCCTACATCCCTACTGAGTAGTTTGGCTATTTTTGTTATAGTGTTTTCCCTGATGTAACTTTTTGGTTTATATTCAAATATGTTCTATTCAAACTTTTATAATAGTACAAATAAAAATGTTTTTTGTAAGCTTTAAAAATAAAACCGCATACCAGGTCATTCCAATGAATGATCATTAAATATAGCATCGTGTTTCGTAAGAGCTCCCACGGGATACATTATACCAATAACGGGCAGTGTGGCGGTAGCGAATAAAAACAGACAGTGAGATGATATTATTATACACCAACATACGGCTTTATACTAACTTTATGGTCCACGTTCGTACGGACATGTTGGTTCTCCGAATTTTCACTTATTAGGGTTTCGATTTAACGAATTTTATTTGACACAACATTCCAAAAAAATCAAATGTTGAAAAAAATCAAAAAAAAAATGTAAGTAACGAGATCATCCCATGACTCTGATATACGATGGCTAAGCATTTGACTCTGCCCTGGGTTCTTCATGCAAGAAACTAAATACTAACCTTCAACAACATGACACAAGACAAAATGACTAATATCCAGGCACTGAAAATTTGATGTGTAAAGAAACAAACTCTTTTTTTATTTCCCATGTTATTAAATATTTTTTAGTTGACTATAAAGAAACTTAATTTTTCTTTATTCTTTTCCCTTCGTAACTATAACAAAAAAATAAAAAATAAAGTTTAATCTCCATCAAGGTTGCAATATATATTAGTTAAATTGATAAACTAACTACGATTTATTGTTTTGAAATAATCGATTTATTTGCCTTAACCGAGTTTGATGAGTTGGCAAATTTAAATAATGGAATCATATATAGACAGATTTTGGAATGTATTTGCAATTAATTTTCTAAAGTTATTGTTCACTGATCCTAAAAATAGATAGTTATCACAGCTTTTTACGGTGGTAGAGCTGTTCCAGCTGCCGAATGGGCCGGCTCGACCCGGATAAGTACCCATGACCTCATAGAAAATCGGTGTAAAGTGGAAGTGTTCTTGCTTCCGTAAGTAGTGTACGAAACCCTACCCTTCCTACTTTTTCGTCCATAACCTCCCTCTTTCTTTTTCCCTCTTTCTCACTTCTTCCTTCCAGTTCCAAAAATTCCCCCTTTAAAACAACGCATTTTAAATTTATGTAATACTCCAAATGTCCATGGGCGGAGGTAATCACTTACCGTCAGACAAACCGCTTGCTCGTTTGTGAGCCTAATCCATAAAAAAAGCTTAAAAAGTTATAGCAAAATAAAAAAAATACTCCGATCAAGACTTACTCTAAAGTTTTTTAAAAAAATAATAATTTTGATATCTGCTTAATGTTTCCGTAATCTCAGTGTTTTCGTAATCTCGAGATCGATTGGATTTAGTATCTAATTTGAATCTTGGCAATTAATTAGTAACAAATTCTCGTCTTAGTTTTTTTCAAGTTCGCTTATCTGGAGCTCAAGTAGGCACTTTATAATGCTCAAGTAACTGCCTCTCACCTTGGTACAACACTGCAGCAACTTTTGAAAAAATAACGTTCTTGTTAAATTTTATGTTAAGTGTCAAGTGATTAAGCTTACGTTAAATGTTTTTTTGTTCTTGTTAAATGAAACTTATTTATGGACTTAATCGAATTTTATTATATGAAATCATTACAATTTTTTCTTACAAACTGGTAAGTAAGAACAAACTTTTTAAGTGGTAGAATTCATCTAGAAAGTCCCCGTGGAGTGGTGAAAATATATCGTTAGTTGAGGTAGAGTAACCGCAAGCAGTAATGTTTAAGCTACTACAGTGTTCCGGTTTGAAGTTTGAATACCTGCCAGTGTTGGCATTTTTTTATCGGAATTAAGAGGCAAACGAGCAAGCGGTTCACCTGATGGTAATCGGACGCCACCATCCATGGACGTCTGCAACATCAAGGGATAAAGGGGCAAATGCGTTGTCGGCCTTTAAGTTGAAGTATGCTCTCTTCTTGAAGGTTCCAATGTCGTATTGGTCCCGAAATACTGCTGGCGACAACCGATCCCACAGGTTGGTAGTGAGTGGGAGAATATTCCGGGAGAAGCGCACGGTGGTGGATTTCCAGCCATCCAGATAGTATGGATGGTACCTGGGGGTTTGTCGCGTTGTTCGGAGGCAGAACTTAGCAGCTGGTATTTATCCGAACAATTCCTCAGAACATTCACCGTGGTATATCCGATAAAATACGCATAATATAATAATAATAATAATAGGCAAACAATCTAGCTCATCGGAAATAACTTGGTCATTGACGATTCGAGCGACTCTGTGTTGGAAGCTGTCAAATGAAATGAGCTGTTGTACCCTAGCCCAGAGGTGAGAGCAGTTCCTCAGTACTTTACTTATTACTCATAATATACCATCTAAATTCTTTGGATGACAAACGCAGAGTAGGGCCAAACAGTTTCTGTATGGCACAGTGGTGTCGTGGATAGACGTTGCTTACCATCAGGCAGAGGACTGACTCGATACGTCAATTTGTCTGTTTAAAAAAAAAAACGTTGAAATTTATCACTTCGGGTGAGTTGCGTCGTACATTTACTTCTATGTTAGCTGTCGATTTTATTGTATAGTTTAGAGTTATTGCACCACTTGTTTGTTTTCGTGTACTTTTAAATAAATTGTTCCGAAAATAAGTCGTAGTTTAAAGCGCGCTTAACACGAGGCACCGTTTTGCTCAACAGGCCGAGTCTAATAACGGAATCTGCTCTTGTAGAGTACATGTCGGAAAAATATCGGGGCACTTCTTAGAAATGAGAACAGTCTAGAAACAATTCACATTAAACGTTGAACGAAATACTTTGCGGGAGATTTCTATCATGTTACCCGGTGTAGTAATTTTGTATCTAGAATTGCTGTTATATCCTATACAACAATATCAATTATGAAGTTTTACTCGTGTCTATCATCTAAAGACTCTAAGTAACATTTGATGTCGTAGAAATAGGGACCGAGTTGATTGTATTATTAATTTTAACTATTCTTGAAGAACAATAGCAAAGATTATTTTAAAAACTGTTCAAATCGAATTAATATACATTTATTCAAATAGGCCTTTTTAAGCCAGCACTTTTGAATCGTCATTGTCACATTTTGTTCCTGAAGAAGCTACTACCGGCTCGGTATTCTCTCTCACAGTTGCTCTTTTAAAATACCGTTACAATATGTTAAGCCTTAATACAATGTAAT
>DWHO01002745.1:0-12881 GCA_018247575.1 Eurytides lysithous rurik
CATCCCCCGCCCCCCTATTTTCTTGGTTTGGCATCCTCAGACTTCCATTCGTTTCCAAATTGGAAGAAATTTGTTTCCTGAACGCTCTTCTTATTCAATAATATCGTCGTCCAGACTCTCACTTCCAGAATTCAAAGAAGGAATACTGATGTTGGAGAAATACTGGCCCAAGTGTGTTCGAAGAAAAATCCTATAATAATATAAAATTATTTTTAACAGAATCGCGGTATCTCATTATTAGCACAAGAATTTGCACAATCCCTTCATAAAATTGTAGCTTGTAATAATATACTACTAATTTGTAACAGTTTAATAGCTCTTCTCTGAATATGTTATTTATCCCTTTGCTAGACCAAGATGAAGATGCTTTTTATTACAAATGACAATATAATTTTTATACACTAAAACTGGATATAATAGATAACTCTAAAAGTGGGTCAGTACGGCTCTGTCCGGTTTAATTATAGCATTCTATAATACGTAGTAATTATTTAAAATTTTGACAGATTATTTCTTAATCTCCTACGGCATTTATAGCCGTACTATCGATCAATAAGTTACGACTAAATTTGATAATCGCGTGTTTGACATTTTAGAATATACGTAATTGTGGAGCTCGGGAACAAAACCGGAATTGTCCACGTTTCGTGATACTTTTTTTTGTACAGTTAATGTTTTTTCCAAATAAAATCCAGGTCTGGGCTTACATTTCTATACAACCAATACGTACTAAAAGTTAAACATTGTATTCTCAATTTCATCTACGTTTTCTCACAAAAACGATTAAGTCGACAAGACTAGTTTTGTTTGCCACCTTCTCAATTAATAAAAATAAGCCTCAAAAAAAAAAGAAATCTCTTTAATAAAAACTATAACTCTGCCAAATTTGCCATAAGCGCGTTAGGCTCTAAAAGGGGTACAAAATTTTCGCTTCACGTATAACATAAATTATTAGGTTTCGGTTAAACAGTATTGTAACATTTTTCGTCTTAATATGGCAGTGCAGTATTTTGTGGTGTCAATCGAAGACTGGGCCAGTTTGTCTAGAGAAGCAACACAGTGTTAGTAAGGTAAGGAGTAAGGTAATCGGAGCTGCTCTTTAAGTCAGCAGCACTCCTTATGATATTAATCGTTTAATAATAAGTAAACTCCTTATGAGTTATTACAAAATAACATTGGTATTAAAGAACATTTGTAAAGGGATACTTATTAGAAAACTTGTTTAAGAAACTTCGTCTTAGCAAATAGCACAAAAATAATCGTAATAGAGCACATACAATACCAAAAATTAGGAGGACTTGTTACTATTACATCCCATTGGTCTTGTAAAAAACTAACTTCCGGTAATTGGCCTAAACAAATGTTTAATTAATTTTAAGACAGGGAAATACATAACGATTAACGCCAGAACATTGTACAGTAATAAATTTAAGTTTTTCAAAATGAACAGTATTTCATATTAAAGGGCCAGCAGCGAACTCATTGTTTAAAGTACAGCGAGTTGTTGAAGGAATTGTGTTTAAACCAAGCTATGAAAAAAACTCGTGGGACGCTAATAAAAGCAGACATCTTCATAACACGGAACAAAAAGTAGCCGCGGAACATCGTGTACAAAAAACGTGCGTCCAAATTCTGCACGATACGTAGACCCTGCACCACTACCTGCTACTTTGTGACATCTTGAATTAGGGTTGGCAATCGTTGCATTGTGTGGTTGTTCGTCTGTTTGTATATTACAATTATTTAAATATAAAGTTTATATTATTGTTTATTTATATTTGGTTAAATTTACTATCTTTATGTGAGACAAATATTTTTGTTAAGCGATAAACCTCTTATTTAATATTCATATATTACATGTAAACGTATTCAATTAATATATGTGTTAATAAATAAATATATATATGTATATCATTTGAATTTGCTTGAAGCCGCTAGCCGATGCCATATCAGTGCATAATTGCACTTTATAGGTTCAAAGTAACTTTTCTGGGACCATCATTTAATAACTAACAAAAGGCAATAAGTTTTACGTGGCAACCCTAAAAGCTTCATCTGCCACTTGAACGATCGAAAGGTACGACTCCGCGCCGGTATCAGGAAGGAATGTACAGTGGGTGACTTGAACGCTTCCTGTCCCTTTCCCGCGTGACCGGTGTCCCTTATGCTAAATTTATTTGCTGTCTCATTCCTACACGCCAACATTTTCCATACTTACCTGCACAATGATATACATCTGTTCAGTAGCGGTTTCTCGCTCACTCGTAGGTCCCGGAATGGATTGTTGATATTTCCATCTCGTTTTGGCGTCTCATGAACGGGGGGTAGACGGTGTTGGAACGTGCTTGTGTTAGTGTTCGTTTATTTAGTGAACTTGGAAGCTCGCACTCGTGTTTGTGCATAGGGTGTCGGTTTGGATGTGTGCGTGAGTTGTAGAGGCGCGACATAGCTTTGCCGTCTCCATGACTTAAAAGTTTTGAACGGAATGAAACAAGCGAGCCAGTTCTGCGCCGGCCGGCACGTCGGATGGACGCGCGTGTTACCCTTCCGCCGAACTTCTTCGTAACTACGATAGTAAACTTGTTTCATAAAGTCATTCCAACCTTGTTTATTCATTTTAGTTGTACCTCACACGTGACATTGTTTATTTATTAATGTAATTAAGTGACGAAATATTTGTTTGACATTGTGCGATGTTTATTTTTTTGTGAAACTACAACGTGTTTGGTTCAACGGACTACGGAGGTTGGCCGTCATACCGTTCTCATGCACGTACTACAAAAAGGCTTAACAACCAAAAACTCCGACTAGGCGTATATTACTTATCTTCTGTACATAAATTGATCTGAATATATCAAACTTTTAATGACTTTGATGGTAAACTGTACGACTAGGCCTAACCTTAAAAAACGTTTTCATTTCCTTCTTCTAAATTTTATACATTATTTTAATACACCATAAAAAATGTGTGATATAAATGTCTTTTTAAAATATTTTTTACTCTCAATAAACTTAAATCATGAAAGTAGTATTTAGTTCTCGTGGAGTTAAACTTTTAGCCGAAACTAAAACAAATTTAATTAATTGAAGACAAATGTGGATAAAGTCAAAACCAAAATCTCGAGAGTATTAAACAATGGGAAAGTTGTGTCATTGTGTCGATCTCAATTTTCGGGCTGAACGTGGTTGGGTTGAATAACCGTTGTGTATAAATAGATACGGATTATATACAAACATCGGCTTACGCTAGCCTAGCTAGGCTCTCGGGTCTAAATCATTAGACACTACCAAAACATTTCTTATCTGTGACTTCCCATTCCTGGTCGTATGTCGACTTAAATTTATTTAAAAATAATAAAATTTTCAAACAAAACAATTCAGATAAGAATATTATGTTTGGAAAAATAATCAGTTCCAGATCAAACAACATGTCAGTTAAAACTGATAACATGTCCTACTTTCCTAACATCGCTATGTTTAATTAAAATTTCAATATAAATAACTATTTCGTCCAATGAAAGGGATCATCATATTCATATTTCTTAGATGAGTAATCCAGTTATATGTGAGAAAGTTCATAAAGTTAAAACTGAGTCCTGTTTTTTTTTTAATTCTGGGAAGATTTTAAATCCTTTTATAATAATATTAATAATAATATATAATATAATTAATAGATACAAACAATGACCTCTTACTACTTAAATTATTTCCCATGAAATATATATATATATATATTAATTATACCATAATTGAAATTACGTAGAAAACAATGTACTCTGTTATAATATATAGTCAACGGTTTAATACAACAATACTCATTTAGCGCAACATTTATAAGATTCGTATTTTTATAAATTATGTTAGCAATTTTTAAACATCGGATGCATGGTGTATTTTATGACACTTTATTAAACATACTAGGTATCTTATATTTGAAATAAAACGAAAGAACAATAACAACGAATAAATTAATAAATTTAATAAGACACGTAAAACATCAATTGTTTTCTAATACTTACTTAATAAGCTCTTAGTTTAATTTATAATATTCTTTATGACCAACGTTTATTTAAAAGGAAATAAATAAAATGGATAGAAATGGTAATATATGTAAAAATTAAATATGACAAGTTTATAAATATAAAATACAAATGTTAGAGGAGAAGGGATACCATTTTTATATTCTAAAATATTGAATTACTTACGAGAACTTCCAGATTAGAATTTCTTGTCTTATTAAAAAAAAAGTTAAAGTATAAAACTGAAACAATACAGCGTTAATCTTCAAAAGATCTTTAATGTTGTATTGAATTCCAATAAAGCTACAAAACCCAAATAAATATATTGAAAAGAATAAATTTATGTTTTAAATTATTGAATAAATGTTCTATATAAATGTTCTATATAATTAGTGTTTTATAGCATAGAATATTTAATTTACAATATATTTTAATTAATATATTTTGACTATTACTTTTGGCAATTTATTACCTAAAAATTTGGATAACATTTTTTTTGAACGTTTAGAATGACACATACGTTATATCATTTCAATATTCGAAAGGTCACTATTTATAACACGGAGTCAATAAAACTCCTAGTCGCAACTATCCCATAAGTTTGCCCCAAAGACATCAAAGCGGCCGTAACGCCCCTTTCAATCCGAACAGGGAATTACTCCCATCGCCACGTTGTTATATCTTCTTGTCCAAAACAATTGATATCTCTATTTGTATCAATAATACGGGAAACGCAGGCGTCCACGTGCATTTCGTACGTGTGCTGAATAGAGTGGCTTCTACCCGATCAGGGACCGTAGCTAGACCATTTATTGTAAATGCTTTACGGAATGATGATATATATGTTAGAGATATATGTTATTCAATAACTTTTAAACTGATGTGTGTGGGAATTATCGTCAATATATGTGTCAATATACGTCAATAAGTGAATCTAGCGTACCATAAATCAGCGAAAATCAGTTTTTTTTTATATATTAATTTCTCATAACACAACTAGAGTTAAAATTATTCAACACGAATGTTTGTGGTTTTTACTTGCACATAAATATTTAATAGTCCAGTCATTAGATCTTGTTCAAAATTTCTATTTGTTGTGGTACATTCTGATATCTTTGCTGGTGAGAAAGCAAGCGAACTTGATTACAATTTCGAAGTCCGAAACAGAAATTTCCCTCGACCAATCTTTGCCATAGCCATTGTTGCTTAATTAGTTGCTTACAAATCGTAAGCCTCCCAACCTTTGTCTTTGCATCTCTAGCTGTAGTGTTTAATCAATGTTTGTAGTTATTTCTAAATAGTTTTAGCATTAGACCCTTTGAGTCGTCTACGGAACGTTTCTTGAGGTCGTGGTGGCAGAATCAATAGTACCGTTAATAGCACTTAATTGATTTTCTCCGGCAGAAACTAATTAGACCTGAGGTTACCGTAACTATACAAGATTAATAAATTATTTTACGCTCACTTCTGAAGCTCCCTCAATAATCTGGTATCATTAAGGTAATCTCAAAATAGAGATAATCATAATAATAGGTTTGTAAGTTTAGAAAAAGCTTATGTTCATATACGTTGAACGTTTTCCTTAATTTGTTTTCCTGAAAAACAAATATTAGTGTCCAATCGTATTTTGAAAATTACAAGATAATTCTTTATTGTTAATACTATAAATGTATAATATCTATTTCAAACCCTCTGTTTCTATCCGCCAAACAATATTTATTCAGTTCCCTTGCTAAGGAGCTTACAATTCGTACCGTTACAGTATTGTATTAATAATTCAAAGTGAATTTTCAAAGACCGCAGAGTATCTCTTTTGGGCGGCCAATTTATCCACTCGGATTAGAAATTTCTCGAGAAAAAGTTCATCATAATTATAGGAGTGAACTGGATTCAAACTGAATACTTAAGAAAGTAATTTACATTTTATATAATGATCTATTCATAAATATATAATTCATAAAAAATGTAAATGTTATAAAAAAATATAAAGAAAGACGACTTGCTATAAAAAATAAATAGCTTGATAAAGAAAGATTATAATTACACTTTTGTATTTTTATCGTTTCTTGTACAAAATTCTATAATAACAATATAAATGTATCTGTAGAAAACATAGGTTCACAAATCATGCAGGTGTAATAACAAATATTTTTTTAAGGTTTCACACGTTTTTGTCCGAAAGGGCGTACATATATTAATGATTATAAATAAAAAATAAAAATATAAATAATCAAAGTAATGTTTTTTAAAATCTCATAAAAATTGAGAAGTAACAAATAAAAACATAAAGAAATCCTAATCTTATGATTAGGATTTCTTTATGTTTTTTTTTATATGACAAGGTTATCCTTGTCATCATAAAAATACAATAATTAAAAATATAAAAATCGAATAATCATCAAAAGTTATTTAGTTTTTATTTCATCAATTTCATTGTTGTTGGTAACTAATACATAAATAACACTTCCGACGACTTTAAATCTGAGAAAGGTGGAAATAAAGCTCTAGCAGATTGTATTTGTTTCGAATAAAAATATGCGTCAAGTATTTTCCTCCTATAGTATTATCGACAATACGCAAACCCGACACAGATCTTTCACAGTCCATATATCAGTCGTCGTTATATCGGAGCCATGTATAATTTGCTTGCCGTAGATGTGACGGCAGATATTTTTATGTGGTTTAATGGCGTGACATGGATACGCTGCGCGGAGGAAACATCAAGTATTGTGTTACGAGCTCAGTGGTCTTTGTCGCGACGAAATTGCATTATACTCATATCCCCCCATTCCGCCCACCATTCAATTGGAACACCTTCGTACAATTGGAAGGGCTGCCTCAATGGGTTGTCGGATGAAATTTCTTAACATTCCCCGTCCATAATGAGCGAAGCCTGTCGCACAATGGGCAGCAGTAACGGTGTAATTGTGAAATGAAACGAGATCGACAGATACGAAGGGAGATTAAAAGGCGCTTAATGAAGTCGTACAAAGTAATGTTGCGCGAATTCTTAAGATTTAAACGAAATAATTTTAAACTTTTCACGCTCAAACCATGGCTCTGGAGCGACGAGGGAAATACGAACCTTTATAGGCAATTACGCGGCCGGCGAAATTCTCGAGAAGAAAAAAATTTAAATGGTCCCCGCTACTTTTAAATAATACATCAAAAAACAAAATCTAAGCTGTTTGCCTTTATTACGTCAACATATAATATCTTATTAACTCGTATTAGTTGTATATTACGTATAACACGACCAAAAAACAAGTTATTTTTGTAAGGAAACAGTAATGAAGACATCATTATGGAACCGGTTCAGATATCCAACGAACCGCACAGGAGAGCTCCTTGCCATACCATACGGCTTTCTCAGAAATATGCCTAACTAGTCACTCAACTTCCGGCACGACGACGAAAAAGCTTATAATATAATATAAATTTGAGCACTCACAGCAAGCATCTGTAGATTTGCATCAAATGAAATCAAAGGATTCGCACAATTTTGTGATAATACTACAATCGGCTTTCTCTAGGAAAACCGAGTCAAGTTTTGTGGTAAAAATGAGAAAGACTAGTAAACAAAATAATAATTATCGTTTTAGTTTCTATAATGTTTATTTGACGATTGATTTGAGTTGACACAAAAACTTCTCTCTTTCAATTTTTCGCTTTGTAAATATTATTCTCCAATAATAAAAATAACAACACAATTTTTTTATGTAAATCCGACATTTTAAGTCAAACTTAAGTTGAACAATGATATTCTCTCTCAAACACGTTAGAAATAGCTCATCAAAAAATTAAAACTAAGTATTCTTTTACTATTTTTAATTATTTTATTTGTGTTTAAAGAGTAACTACTTAATATCACCAAGGGCTTGTCTCCATCCGATAGCTTAACTTTACTAAAAAATCAACTGTCTATACATTTTTACAACAAAGTAGTCTCTTAATGATGTAACATACTTTAAGATGTCAAAACAAACCGGAAAAAATACAAATAAATGTATACCCTTAGATAAATCCTTAAAGTAACATTAGAAAGGGGAGATTTAAAATATCTATTCACTCGGAAGGATATACCGTCAATTGAACAAAAATCGCCCGGGCGGTTAAACCGACGTCATTAATCATTCGAAATAAATTTTGAAACGCACGCGAATATATGAGTATGTACATAACTAACACAGTACAAAAGCTGACAGTCTCTTTTTATACAAACAGTCAATGAACGCCAACGTTTGGAACCACAATGAACTTGAAAAGTGCAAAGCATATTTCTGTCAAAAACCATTAATATAATTTATGTATTATATTCGTTGCACATATTGAAATATATCTTAAAAATCACCTGACCAAAATTTGCATTACATGAAGCAAAGTACACGAAAGTTTTTTACACTTTAAAGCGTAAAGAATTAAAACCAAAACAGTTCTTTAACTGTTCACCCTTCAATACTTTTCCGTGTATGCCTTATGAAGATAACCACAGCTGGCTACCCCTTCTGTGGTTCCTTTTTTGTTGCTTATCTATTTAATTCATCTCGGGACTCTTTCACGAAGCGGATCCCTGACCGTGTTCGGTAGAGATATCGGTCACATGACGGAGGCCCGTCCCAAAGATTGGAGTTAAATTTAGCAGAAGACGTTTATTTATCCGCTGATAACCACGATAATAATCTCTTGGGGTCGCTGAATACCGCTGAATGATTATTTACTTGACATGAGAGTGTTAATGGATTACATTCACAGTGTTAGAAACGCAATTCACTTTCTTTAAAACATTTAATGCATATATGTTGACATTATAAAAAAAACGATAACTACCATCGCTATAACGGTATTGACTCACCCAGAAATTATTTGCCTCACAGACATTTATTTCACAAGAAAAAAGCAGAAAAGAAATTGTTTTTGTATAAGTTTAAGGTTAATACCAGGTTCTGTTTTTTTTAATATTACTTAATTCATTACATGTTCCCAAGAAAGCTGAAGCTAATTAGTATTAAAATTGTACAAATCTTTTTTGCTCATTGCTTTGGATATGTTTCATAGAATGTTCGCCTGAAAAACATTTGTAAGTCAAAATGGGGCTGCAACATGTAACATGCCCTGTTGCATACCATGCGGTCCCATTACCCGAGGTGCGCGAATCGCTATCAACGGCTCTTAATGGTCTTCGAAGCCATTAAACGACCCCACAATACAGCACCGAACTTTTTTAATGTAAACTCCAAACCATCGCTGTCATTTTATTACACAACTCGTATGTTAGTGTTTTTTAACTTCACCATTATACCCTTATTGGTTTTATTGTGTTGCTAACTGTTATAACTATTGTATCCCTTTTTGGTGCAGCGATAAATTGTTTCCAATAAATTAAATGTCATATAGTGTATACCATTCATTCCAGTAGAGCTCAATTATACATTTGATACAACAAACATATTCACAACGAAAACTTTAAAGATTTAACTTTAAAGACTACAAAATTGGTTTAAATGTAACTACCGTCGGAGTTCTTGGTTGTATTTTTACATTTTGAATGATCTCGAATATGTTTCCCTTGCAGATATTGTCTGAAATGTCTTCGAGCGCTTAAGACAATTGTGATTGCTGTTTTAACTAGTGATATATCTGTAAAGAAGTAACGATGTGTGAATCGCGGACTTTGAGTTTCTCGGCTGTTGTGATTCGGTGGTTCATTTTCGCGCTTGTCGGCTTGGAATGGCAGGTTCATTCCCAAGCCGTACAGCAAGCCCCCGAAATTGACAATTCTTACAACTTCTACTACGAGCAGCCGTGCTGTACTGGATCCGTGGCTAAAAGCAAATACCACGTGAGGCACAAGCGAGGTGAGATTTCAATTCTAAAGATATCGAAGGATTATACATATACCTATTTACTTTAAGATTATTTTTTACGTACAAGGCAAGATGACAGCTACATTAGGTTGAATCCCATTTATATATATAATTAACGGTATGACTGGTAAATCTCCAAGACCTGTGTATAAAAGTGTAGTTTTTTAGTCTTTATTAATCTTTTTAAGTCAGTATTCCGGTATGTTGTGATTTATTCATCTTGGCTAAAAATCTGACCGTGTAAACTGTAAATTCTTATAACACTCTCTGATTATTAAGCATTGAGAATAAGGTGAGAGGTTACTCTAAACTATACTTCATATCTTAAGGGATTCGTACGCGATGTTCCGGAAAGACGCGCTTCGAAGTCATGATTCATCATTCATGATAATACTGAATACCTCAAAACCACACACATGCATATCCGATGTGCTTGTGAATATACACGCATGTGCGTCAATGTATCCATGTGGAAGATCTAAACACTATCACAAACACATCCGTGCGGCGTATTCAAGGGTAACTTAGGAGATGGAAATAGCAAACACTATGGAAAGGAAGGAGACGGAAAATCAGCATTGTTTTATACGTCCCATAGTGATGGAAAGAGAATTTATAATACAGTTAATATTACACATTTGAAACGTTCGTTTTTTTTTTTATTATTTAAATCAAAAGATTACTTATTTCTTATATAAGGTTTTTATCGCGTTATTTTTTTTTATCACCGACGCTTAAAAAACGAAAGATAAAAACCAATACTTTTAAAAATTATTATATTCTCGCAATATGTACTCCGAAATATATTTCAGCGCTATCCAAAAACTAAAGCAAATTGATTTAACAACAGCTCGTTTTTGTTTCGTTCCGGTCGGATCTATATTTATTTAGCGCTGCTAATATGATTACGAACGAAATATCTTGCGCAATAATTTTAGCTTTTACCACGCTAGTGGACGTTTCGGTCATCTAGCCACAATATTAATGCGCAATTTACCGCTTCCATTAAACATTGTGGCTTTAAACAGTTCGGTGAGAGCTTAATGAATGCTGAAACTTGAATCATTAAGCCCGGTCACACTTAATGAAAATCCGCTTCACGTGTACCAAACGCGTTACCTGACCATGTCGGTCAAGGCCTAAGAGAACGATCTGAATTACAGATGAGTTAAAGTATATTTAAACTAAAAAAGCTGTTTATAAAGTTAAACACCAAACTTCATAGCCGTTACATAGTCTTATGTATTACTAGCTCCTAACTGAATTTCCAAAGGTTTGTAGTCTAAAACCTGTAAAGTCCACAGCAAAAACAGTAACGATATTGCATACGTATAATATTGTGAATCAGTTTGTGTTAGTTTGGTTCCTTTTTTCTTTCATGCGACAAAGGAACTATGAATAGAATGCATCGCAATAAATTTTGGCGTGGGTTTTGTTTGTGGGACTGAGAGTGACATTGGCTATTATTTATCCCGGAAAAACCCAAAAAACCCTGTAAAAAAATTCATATTACCTTATATCTTCGAGTGACGCCACAGAAATATAAAATACTTTTAATTCAGCCATGTTATAGGCCGCTAATAACGAACCATTCGACCGATTCTTTCGGCCAGGTGCACAACAAAATAAATTCGTTTCTATAGCTCAAATACAAAACCGATCTCAAATCTCTACAAATCCTCGCTATACATTTCATAGTGCGAATTTGTTGCATTCAACATTACTTCCATTAGCTTAGTATAGGAAAGAGGATCACCATCCGAAATCAGGGGTTCGCGGCTCGATGCAAACGTCATCGAAAGTGTCAATCACGCAGCTCTTCGAATAACCGAATCGATTATCGGGCGTATTAAGTCGGTTATTGTGAACGACGGCGGCTTTCTGTCCAACCGGCCGTGGGGCTTAGGGACATATTATGTCGTATTTCTACCGTCAGCTGCACGCATCGCATGCACGGACCTGAAACGGGCGCTTTTTTCTTGCATTCCTCATTAAATTCCCCTTTTGAGTTACGGCGGTGAAACTTTTATAACTAGCTGCGTAAATAAGTGCACATTAATTCATAGAACGAACAGGCATTGGGCTCAGGTCGAAGGTTGGGGGGGACGGAGTTGAGTATAGTTCAACGCCAGAGCAAGCGAGAGGTTTGACTGACACTGGGTCCACTCAGTTATAAGCGGAGGCAATGTTTAGCCGAACTTATTCATAGTGTGCGTGCATTATAAACGCTTTAAAGCCTTATAAAAGAGAGCATAGTCTTTGTGGTGACCAGAATTTTTATTCCGCCTATGAAAGGAATTATGGTAGACTTGTTTCTTAAGAACAATCGTCGAGTATAATACATCTTTTGGTGATGGACCTTTATAATTAATATTAAAAAAAAAGACGAAGAAACCTGTTGTCCTCAATAGGACTACAATTTCGATTAATTACGGGAAATCGATGGACCATTCATCTACTTAAATGGACTTTTGCATTGCAAAATGTACAAGATAAAACATTTAATAAACACTTAAGTAAGAAGAGTGTATACTTCTTCACAAACTCACTCGCATTCATTCATTATTTTACATTCTAGGCAATAAAAACTCAATGTTTTCACAGTCGACTCGTATTCAAAAGACCGAGCGGCCAAGAAGTGTGTCTGGATTGGAGGCAAATGTCCGTGCTAGTGGTGAGCAAACAAAAAAATGCACACGACGTTGTGAAAGAAGCAACGCACTCAGCCAGGCAAAAGTGAAAAGGGCAAAAAAGAAACACAATGGGCGAAGGAGACAGCCGCACAACGTCCGGCCCAGTCAAAACTTGAACATGACTCGCTTTGACTACTGACCACATCTCAATTGTACAAAAACCAACCGATTATTTCGGTTATCTGTATTTGCATTCTTTGTGCTAGTCCTGTACCATCAAATCAAATTATGTTTATTCAAATAGGCCTTTACAAGCACTTTTGAATCGTCATTTTTACATTTTGTTCGTGAAAGCTACTACCGGC
>DWHO01002746.1:0-12880 GCA_018247575.1 Eurytides lysithous rurik
GAGGTCGTGGTATTAATCCGGTTCGAGCCGGCCCATTCAGCAGCGGGAACAGCTGCGTGGCTCTACCACCGTAAAATCTTAAAGAATAATCTCAATGTCTCATTAAGCTAACTTCAAGGCTTAATGTATGAGACCTTTGAAATTACCGGAAATGTCATTTGTTCACATTTCGACGTTTGCTTTCTCGTAATGTTTTCGGTACAGGCAACATCCTATGTACTCTGCATCTCAGTAGAAAATCATAAGCTCCTGATTAACAAATGACATTATCACAGGAAAGAAATGACGCAGCTTTAAAATTCGCGGGATCTTCGGCAAGACTGCGTTACGTGTTCACTCCGAGTGCTGACCCTAGGAATGAGAACATGGTACGTACGTTTATAAAGCATAAAAAAAATTAAATTTTGAGTTTAATCACTCACACATGCTTTCAAAAATTTGTATGGCACTGTGTTATTATTGGCAAGTGTATCGCTTATTGGTTCGCAATTTTTGTCTTTGTAAAAAAACATCATTGTCTGATAGAATTGTCTGGTGTTACAAAGACTTTTTACATAGATAAATATCACACAGCAAAGGTCCAGATCCTGAACGATTATCTGTGGTCCATACAGATATATATCCCGGGTGGGAATCAAACCCACGAACTGCGACGCTGAAGCCAGTAGCTTAGCATCTGCGCCAGACGGTTCATCGAATCGAATTGCTCTTATATATTTTTTCTTATATGTGCACGCATCAGTTTCTATTTTTCACTGACAGTGTACCTTACCTACGACTATTTCAGATAATAGAACTCTCGAAAAATACTTGCGAGAAGGCGTCTCAACTCTTGACGCACGTCAACCAGCTGGTCGGCGAAGAAGGGGTTTCAGGTGATGGCGGTGTGTTATTAGACGAGCGGGGAGCGGCTTTGGTGGACGTCGTGCAAGCGCTCCTTATCGCTGCTCAGGTACAAGTAATACAAGGCAGAAATTGGCGAGAAAAGCACATAGTTTAAAGTTTAGTAGCAAGTGTCAAATAGAACAACTATCCTGAACTTTTTTCATCATCTCATCCATGTTATATCTATATTCTATAAAATGCGGTCCTGTCTGTCCCTGCTATACATTTTATATTAGTGTCCAAGCCTTTTTATACATACACCTGTAATTCCTCAGGCCGTTGCACTGTGCATCGTGTGACCCGAACTGTAAGACCAAGTTTGGTTTCGCCAGCCATATTCGTTCACACTCTCGAAATTAGCCGGGTTCGTCGTAGACGGATACGTTCAGGACGCCACCATCATCATGTCCTCTTTTTAATTAAAGCGGATGCTTTCAAAGGTCATTAAATAATTTCTCCTCAAGCGAGAAAATGTTGCCTAAAGCCCGTGATTATCTGTATGTTTTCTCATTTTCTCTCTCTCATTAAAACTCTGCTATACCTAAACTTATGAAGTGAAACAGCAGTGCAAAATAGCGCGCAAAATTCTTGATATCTGCTTCGCAGTTAACAGCACCTTCTATCGGGGATCCTCGTTGCCAGTCCACCATGTTGACGGCTGCAGACGAGATCTCTGCCTTGTGCCAGGAGCTCGCTTCCACCTGGAGTCCTTTAGTCAAGAGTCCCGCACGGCAGACAGTACGTCGGCAGTTGGAATTAAGCCGTAAAGAGTTGGAGGCCGCTCTTAACAACTTACGAGATGCTTGCAAATCATGCGGTAAAATTTTAAATGGTTACTTAAATAATGTTCTATTCATGTTCAACGATTTTTTACCTTTAAGTAATACATAGAGTTGTATATAATGAAATGCATTTACGAGGTAGATTGTTTTCCTAAATGGGACAAGTTAGATATCTCGGTATGATCTAAGATGTCAAAAGTAAAATGTGGCATTTGCCAAGTTATTAATCTTTTGATTTTTGTCCATCCCTTAATTTTTAGTAAATACATTTTGCTTATATATAAAGCACAAGTACTGTAGGACATTAGACCGCAATCAGAGATAGCGCTTACCATGCGTTATTTAGATTTCGTGTAAACATAAGCGTTTTAAATGAATACACCACAAAGTAGATTATAATCTAGGCATCAAGGCTTTTTAGTGAAACGAAGCTCTTGGCTATTTGAGCATATTTTACCAACCCTTCTCTATGTAGGTTGTATTACCACGCCAAGTAATTGATGACTCTTTTCAGACGATTCCAAAATATATAATACGGGTGAGAACCCGAAAGAGAACATTCCGATGGAAACCGTATTAGCAGGAAACCTTGAAAAGGTAATTTATTTTGCTCTCTTTAAGTAAGTTTTTGATGACCTGTTTGGTGCAGTTGCTAAGATAACTTCAGCAGCAGATCGTGGGTCCCATACAGGCAAATGTTTGTATGAACTATAGATAATTGTTCTGTACGTGGACGTTTGTCCGTGTGAAATCCGTGTATGTAAAACGCCCTTGTAACACACGATGTTTCTACCATAAAATAGAATATATCATACGTTTTCTTTAAGAAAAGAAGCGACAGTAATAAAATTTTTGCCATTTTCTGGCCGAATGATATTATAAGTTGCGGTTCTTGCCAATTTATGTTTATATATGTGGTAATATTTTGATAAAGTAAAAATAAACACAACGAAACATTCAATAAGCCAAAAGAAAGCCGCTGGCTGCAGCACAAATAGCGGTATATATTACATGTATTGCAATTATTTAATGATTATCCTTTATAAGATTATAAATCTACTGTATAGACTATATCATTTCGCCTAGCTGGATAATTCGTATAATATTGAATATTAAGGTACTTTTAACTTGGAAAAATAACTTATGCCCGGTAATTTTTCTGGAAACTTTACCTTTAACGTTGTGCTACCAGGTGCACTCTGCTAAAAGGTCGATCACTTCAAAAATCCTGTGTGTTGGTTCCAAGTATAACGGTCTCTGTTGATCATCCTACTATCTATTACTTTGTTATTTTCTTAGCGTTGAATGCGATATATTGTCAACAGATTGTTGAGTTAACTCAACGGGCTAAACGTAACGCATTGGAAATCTTACAAAACGCCAAGAGCTTGGCCGACGATTTGGACGAGGACTTGGTCGATCGTTTATATCAAGACGTCAAAGCATTACACTTCACTGCTGTGGTGAGTTATATGCTAAAGCTTAATATAATACGATTAGGTAGCCTAATCATACAAAGTTCTTGATCATAGGCCATGACAACGCCTTAACCTTCAGCCAGTTTTCAGTAGCGGTGGAATAATATTAAGATTCATGAAATAAATTATTTCTAATTTTCGTTTTAAAAGACCAAGTGTTAGAAAAATCTAGTGGAAATTTATTATATATGTATGTACTCAGACCCATGAATGTTTTTTCACATTACAAGCTTATTTTTATTTATAGTATCTACTATATGTCTGTCACTGATCTTAAAAAATTAATACATTTTGTTGGATGAAAAATGTGCAACAGAGTATGTATTTTGAGGCAATCGTCAGAATACAATTTTTAAAAAAATATCCCGCAGGGAACTGTGAACTCTCAGGTTATAATAGCCTGCACAGCTATTCTCTGAATAAATAATGAATTTCTCAGCAGCTCTAACCCATAATACGATACTGTAACGGAGGATATTATGAAAAAAAAAAATAGTAGTTTACGGATGTTCACACAAAGTTGTATTAATATCCTATAATTGTCTCATTTTCCTCATTGTAAAGATGGCAGCGCTAAGTTTACCCTTGACTGTTGAAGTTGAATCAAAAATACCAAGCGGTTTTTTGAGTAACACACGATTAAAAACGTATTTATTTATGGGATGATCCATATGCGTGACGTGTAGAACTAATTCAAAGATAATTATTGATTTAAGAGGAACATTTACTTATCTTGTCTCTAAGTCAATTTGATAATTTATATAGAAAAATACTTAAATGTTTTAGCTTTTCATAATTGATCAATGTTGCCTATAAAAAGTGACAGGTAAAGATTTTCTATAACCTAACGATTAGTCTGTATACTTTATTTATTTCATGTCTAGACAAGTAACCCTGACAACTAGTATATTGTATTCTTAGATTAGAATGATAGTCAATCCAAACTAAATTTTTGTTATTGTTGGTTAGGAATGTTTGTTTCTTTTAAAATTTCTATTGCTTATAATTCCATGTCACTTGTTGAGGTTTAAGTTTAAATTATTATAAAAATGTTAAGATCAGTGTTTCTTCATCAAAGAAACTTATGTTTCATCGACTTGAACTTCCGAGGGTAGTACCACAATTTTCAAAAATGGAAATTGAATAAACAAAGATTTTCATTTTGATTCGTTCTATATACGGTGACGTAAACAAAGGTATTTTTTATTTTGAAATTGAACTCGTAGTTTACACTTACTTTTTACAAACGTTTTATCGAGGAACGTTATGCAGTTTTTGGCACGATAAATGTTTATTGCGTACGGAATTTTGCCGCCAAAAACGATTCGCGAATTCCGGACGTTCAAGTGGTTAAGGAAGGTTTCAATTTTGTAATTTATCAGATTCGATTGATGAAAGGTTCACTAATGAACATTTACACTAAAAAGCGTGATATTCAACATGACGCTATAAAAAGAAGGAGATAACAAGATTTATATGAAGAAATTTGGATGTGAGTCCAACCGCTCGGAATTCTGAATAAAGTCTAATACAAATTTTATACGATGAAGTCGGATTTCCTATCTCAACCAAACCAATTTTTATTCATGTTCACCAAGTCAAAATCAGAACTATAAAAAGCAAATGTTCACCAGAAATTTGAAGAATTGGTATTAAGCCTACATCATTGTTATAAACATATTTTTTTTTCATAATTTTTTGTACACAGGGCGTTACACAGTCGCTTAGAGATCCTCAGAAGGCATCCCTGATATTAAAAGATGTTGAGAACGTCAAATCTTCTTCAGTGGAATTGAAAACCGCCTTACGTCAAGTGGAACAGGATCAAGACAAAAAGAAAATTGTCTCTGACATTGAAAGCAGACGTCAAGAGTTGGACTCTAACATGCAAAATATAACTGAGTTGACTAAAAACGTGATTGGTACGTACAGTATTGTCTTAATGACGCATGTGGCGTGGTTGCTAAGCTACCGGGTCGGGCGTCGCGGGTCGTAGGTGTGATTGCTACCCGGGGAAAATATTTTTACGAACTATAGATAATTCAAGCCTGTAAATTTATGTACTATATGAAAAAGCCCTTCTGAAATGAGATATGTCTTCTTTCTTTCTTCTCCTTCTATCTTAATAGGGGCCACGATTTTGTTTTTCAAAGAAAAGAAAGAATTTTTGAAAATATAACTAGAACAGACGTTTGAGCAGATAACAAAATATTTATTGTACGTTTATAATGGGTTGGCAATTCATATCATGGATTTTTTATGTAATTAATAGTTTTCAAAAGATTTTTTACTTATAAATAATGTGATTAAGCATAAAACCACTTTCGTGACAGCAACATGACCTCATAGAAGGTCAGCAAGTTAGAGGAAGGTAATCGTGGACGTGCATTTTTAGCGGTCTATAAAATGTCTTTAAGATCTTTGGTGTAATTAATAGCTATCCGTGTTTCATGGTCATCGGTTACAATTGGATTGCTATAGACTCGACTACGGAAAGGAACAATTGATAGACTTTTATATTCTGTAAATGAATATTTATATTTAGATATTTAGCACTCAGACCCAGAACAAATACTTCTCGCGTACTTGCTCGTCGTGCAAATATTTTGTTATAAGTGGAAATCGAACCCATAACGTTTGACTTTGTAGTCAGGGGCACTAACTACAACATAAATGTGCTAGAAAAAAAAAACCTAAGTCATTTTACAATTTAAAAAAAAATTAACTATTCAGGTTCATTGGAAGATGACACTGGCGACAAAGACCTCTCTCGGATAATAAGTAGAACATATCCTGAGCTTAATGAAGATGGGGTAAGTTTTAAGAGCAAGAAATACTTTAAGTTATTGATATTAATGTATTATACAACAATATTTGTATTTTTGAACATATTTTATTGCCCCAGACTCACTAGATTGTGTTGCTATTCCATCATCCTTATATATATGAGTAATTAAATATAATCAAAATATTTTGAGATAAACTATATCGAGTTAAAACTTATATAATTTATGCTCAAGTGGCATGTGATTAAATAGAATGTATATTTACTTCTATTACTAACCTAACTTTTGTTACAATATTATGCGCGCATTGTATGCATGCAATTAAATAGGTTCAGATTTATTTGTTTGTAAAGACAAGAGCTTGTGAATTGAATATATTGTCAGGATTGTCTTTACTACAACGAGAGGCTCCGAATACGGAATCTGTCGGCGCTTCTTTGTGATTACCCCCTTTCCTTAAGGTTTTATGTGTTGAAACCCTCCGTGTTACCTTGGTCATATACTGAGTTGCGTAATCCGTATTACCTATTTAAGCGATTGGGTCTCAGCCTGATTAGCCATGAGTCAAAATTCTCAATTTAATTTTATTGTTTAAACTTCTTATTTCGATTGTCACGTATTAAAGGTTATGCCTCTTAGGGATCATAAACTTTTATTAATTTAAAGATGGAATAGACTCTAATAGTATTTTTGTCCGTTAATAAGAATTCCTTTTATTTTTTTTATGCATTAGACTGACAAACGAGCAAGCGGCTCACCTGATGGTAAGCGATCACCATCGCCCATGGACATTTGCAACAGAGCTTGCAAATGCGTTGTCAACCTTTGAGTGCAAGAGGGGAACTGAGAGAATGGTATGATAGTATGGGTGGAGGGAAAAAGGGGAGGGCATGGTGGAGGAAAAAAGGAGACAGGAGGGAGGAGATGGAGGGGTACGGGTCACCGGCCACCTAACTCACCGGATGAAACGCGGAATCAAAAATATTTCCACTTTACGCCGATTTTCTGTGAGATCGTGGTACTGAACCGGTTCGAGCCAGCCCATTAAGCAGCTGCGTGGCTCTACCACCGTCCATATTTTCCATATTCAATTCTGAATGTAATAACAATATCATAACAGAATAGAGATGCTCTACCTTTGTTATGAATATTTCGCGAATATAATAATAAGGTAATAAACTCAACAATAATAATAATAATGTCCTCCCGATCGTATCCGGGCACGGCGGCTGATCTACAAAAGATCGACCAAGTGCGCAGGACATATTATAGTGCACAAGCGTTTGCGCAGACACAGGTGCACTAACTCTTTCTTTTACTCTCATAGCCCGATGGGGTGGATGACCTACACGGCCGGAGAGAGATCGGGCGCAGGGGCGGCGATATTAAACCGGCCTCTTAATAACGACTTCTTCAAGCCATCGCTAGATGGGGTCGACAAGAAGTCGGGACCGATTTTTTACATGCCCATCCGACACATGGATCATCTTTCTTTTCAACAAACAAAAAACATCAACACAAGTTCATTGCCCGCCGCGGGATTCGAATTCGGGCCTATACCACGGAGGCAGTTAAACTCAATATCCATTTTTTTTTAAATGTGATCATTTCCTAATTTAATTAACCTTACACTATTATTTGATATATAGGTATTGACATATTGGATATTGTATTCAGAATTAAATATGGAAAATAAAGTGTATTAGAACACGATTTTACTAATGCCTAACATCAAAAATATATTTTCTTCAGATCACAGCCTTCCCTGACGGGGTTCTCAGAGGCCAACCCTCAATGACGGATGAGCAAGGTAGTGACCGTTTAATTTGTTCAAAAAAATACGATAGCTATTAATGGTTATGAAATATGTACAATTTACGTTTTCTGTCATATTTCAGCCCGTGTGAGACGGATGGTGACTAAACGCATATCATCATTAAATGAGGGCCAAGGACAGATCCTAGCGGAACAACAGCATTTGGCTAGTTCCGTAGAGGAAGCAATAAAAAGAATACAGAGCACAGAAGATGAAATCAGAAAGGTATAAAACGCAATGCACTTAGACAGGTCAAAGTCAAAATTCTTTATTCAAAATTGGATTGGTTTACAATTACTTTTTGACGTCTGTTCGGAAAAAAAATACCTCGGTCTTGAGAAGAACTGGTGAAAGAAACACAGCGGGACTTTAACTCTTTAAAAAATATATATATATTGGTACATTTTTCATAAGTTGAATTTTTAAATAGCCTGAAGGCGATCACATCATTCCCATTCCCTTTAGCACACAAACGACTTTTACAATTATTCAAAATTTGGTAATAGGAGATTTCTGGTGATGGGTAAAGAACAAATTTTCTGTAATACTAGTTTTTTTTTTTGATAATAATAAAAAAGTCACTATTTGTGACAAGAAACCCATTCTCAACTTTTATTTCAGGTGGTGAGTCAGCTTGTTCGTACTTCGGGAGCTATTATTTTGTAATGAATTTTGTTACATCGCGGCCCATATAAATAACGTCAAGTAGATATTTTGTATTTATAATTTGAGATCGGCAATAGGACATGTATAAGCGTTTTGCTCTTCTAATTTAGTAAGGCGTTATTAAGATATCACATAAAATAAAGATCATTTGATTTTAACAACAGCTGATGGTATCACCAGCCGTAAATATTTTTCGTTAAACAAATTACAGTTATAGATTCGCTTAAAGAATTTGTTTTTAATTTTGAAAGATCATTAAGGCAGCGCATGAAATTTTTATTTACATTCGTTATTTATTTGATTATCATTAAAATCATTTTGACTATATATAAGTCAACGTTTGTTTTAGTCTCGATGTTGTTCAGACGAGTTAAAAAGTGCAATGACAGATTGGAAACAATTCTACAGTTCAAAATAGATTATTAAAAATAAGAGAATTTATTTATACAATTAAGACTTTTTTATACAGTTTATTATTCCTAACCGACGTCAAAAGGTTTTTGATTCTTCAAAATGTTTTTTGTTTGTATATTAAACTTAATTTCCGCATCTTTTAATATTTTTATTGTAAATGATAACGACGAAGTATAATATGTAATGATAAATATTTTTAATACATGATAAAATGTGGCTATGTTAATTTGTTCTAATTTTTTGGGGCCACAGAAATTTGGACCAGTTCAATTTTAGTGATGGATTACTGAACTCTAGTTTTTTTCTTCCTCAGGCTTATGTTTCCTATACTTACAGATTTCTATTGAAAAAGGTCAGCCGATTTCTCCAGAGGCCGCGCAGATTGCTTCTGAGCAGTTAGAGAAAAAACTGGCACTAGCTAATGCCGCGGCTTCGCACCTCGTCTATTGCAACCGTAGCTATATTTTATTTATTAATAAACTTTTTTACCCGGCATCAGGAAGACGATTCGACTTTTTGATAGATATTCTGTTGTCTGTCAAACGTCTAATTTATTGCATCTTTAATCTTCTTTCTTTCTTGTTAGATATTTTTCTGTTTGTTTTTCATGTTTAATGTCTAGTTTATAATCATCTTTAATATAATTTCCCTCCACTTGCAAATTGAGTCCCATACTGATATTTATCCTCTATATTTTTATTATCTGTCTTTCTCTTTGTCTAGATCCGGAAAAAATGAACACCCAGGTTGCTTCGAAATCCGCTAAGAGTTTATCTGAACTCTTCCCAGCTATCATAAAAGGTTTGTCAAAAATATATTTATGACTTTTGATTAGCATTTGTCATATGCAGTGTGTTATTTTTAATAAAATAATCTCTACCTATATATGATAGCACTAATTTGTCCGATTGAGGTGGTACCATTCGCACCACCAATAATTGCTTTGAATTGAAACACCAAAAATTGGCTTGAAGGGCAATATGTCAGAAATTACTAGGCATAGAGATGCAACTTCCTAAATCACTGTGTTGTAATGAGTGTGCCACTTACCAACAGGCACATGATTTACTTGCCTAATCAATTTATAATAAATAAAAGCCAAGACATACAGTTTTAGCATTTTCTTCTTAGGCTTTGATTTTAATGTTGGAATATTTCAGATTTTCGTCAGCTATGCAATTCTGATAATCATGAATCGAAATCAATAATAGATGATGCTGTGCTTTTATGTGAGGCGGCAAGAAATCTGTGTAGCGCAGCGAAGGATGACAGAGAGGTAATGAACAAAAATCTCAATCACCGATACTAGAGAAAGATACTGATGTATTTCCAAGCTGATATATAATCACCAATATTTTTTATACAAAAAAGGAGACAAGCGAGTAATTAAATTTTAAACCACTAAAAGATTGGGCTTCCACCATGATCCTCACATATTATAATTATTAGTTTAAAAAAATAACCGCCTTCAGATAAATTTAACAATAGTTCTTTATTACATTTTAAGGAGTTGGTGTATCATGTTCAAAGTATAATGATCAACGGCTATCAAGTCTTTAAAGAGCCAAACTTGTGTTAATCGTTCATTATAAATAAATAATAACCAAAATCAGTTCACAATTGACGAGGAAGTAGCAAAACATACATACATAGAAAAAAAAATGTTTAGACTAAATAAGAACTTGATGAAATGATGTATATAAGTAATTTAAGATAGAGTAGACTGAAAAAGGTGTTTGAGGTTTGTTAGTACAGCCATGGCAAGTTTACAAGAGATCAGTTATCTGTTCGGGATATATTATAGCGCTTTCGTAGTATTTCCGCAGACACTGGTGAATTCACTTTTCCTTTATACTCACAGACCGAAGGATTGGATACCTTATATGACCAGAGAGAGACTTTGTAACGATAAGTGGATGAAACCGACTTATATGCCTGTCCGACACATGGACCATCGTACTTTTCAGGCAATTGAGCGGAACTCAAACCCACAACCTACTAAATAGTAGATTGTGGGTAAAGTAGGGACCTATTCGAGTAGGCTACGAAAGCAATAAATGCAAAATCTGCCATTTTGCAATTTGCTTAACAGAGCTACAGGTTGGTGTACAGTTTTACACAGGTATCTAAGCTAGTGAGTGTTATAACGTTCAAAAGAGAGTGAGAATGAAACAGGTTACCTTTTATTATACCTAAAAATAAAAAAGTAAGCAAAATGAGTCGCAATTCGAATCTATGTGGGTAAGGTACCGGATAAAAAATTGTTACCAATAGGAAAACTATTAGTGAGCTAATTAAAAATTCATAACTTTTCAGAACCTGAATGAAGTTGCAGTTGATTTCGCAAATAAATCCAATAAATTGCTTTACGCCATTGGCACTGGAACTGATCCTCATCAAGAGAAGGAGGTACAGAAATCGACTAACATATAACATATGTTAGTCGGATTACATATAATTAATTTAAGTAGTTTGTCATCATACAAAGTATGATGCTAGTATTCTAATGTTGCGTTTAATATGATAGTGGGCTATTAGGAATAGGAAATAGTGGTTCCTTAGTAAACTAATGGTTCAATGTTTTGTTAAACACTGCTTCACCACAGTTAAATTTTTAAAGATCAGTACGATTAGCATATTTTGATAATTTTCGAATTTAAGTGACCGGCAGTTATTTTATTATTCAGCTAAATTGTTTAAAAAGTTCAACAAACGTTACATTTTGCTATAGAGCTTATAACATTTTGACAGCGTTGGTAATTCTAGAGATAATATGTTGCCGGGAATGTTAAATTAAGTAGCACAAAATTATCTTGATTAGAGTAAATGAAATGTTTTGGTTTGTTTCGAACATTGGCTTCGAAAATGTGAATGTTTCTTCACCAATCTTTGCCATTTTGGTTATAGTAGAGCTATTTTAAATAGTGCGTGTTGAGTATAAGAAAGAAAGAATAATTTCCAAGCATATTAACTTACCTTGTAAGCAGTGGCGGTACTACCATATAAGGCCAAAAGCCCGGCGTGCGATACTGTAAAATTTATAAAACCTAATTAGCAAATAATTACCGCAACGCTAAATTTTAAAAATAAATTATTCGGAAATTATGTGCTAATTAATATTTATAAATTTTACTTTTTTGGGCTTGCATGGTAATACCGCCACTGATTGTAAGCGTATGACATAATAACTAGATTGACTGTAACTCATGGCCAATATCTATGGGCTCTCTTAATTTTTTACTCAAATGTTCGGTCGGTTATTACAACCTCTCACTTTCTAAACCGGCCCTAGGTGTTAGCTCGTGCTAAGGCGATCGGTGATTTGACGTCTCAACTCGCAACTGGTGGCGTCTCGGCAGCTCAGATACTGGACCCTGAAGATGCGCAGAACCTGTGCGAGGCTGGTAGTCGCTGTGCGGACGCGGCGAGTAAGCTGATCTATATCACCAAGGTATGTTGTTTGCCCAACAGGGTATTCTGCGCCAGTTAACTGGCTTCATGTTCATGATCCACATTAATCTTCCCTTTCATTCCCGCAAGCGCACTATTGTATATATCGGCTTCATAAGCACCCGAATGAATGTTTTGTAACAGGAAGAGCTGTAATTAGTTAGTCGTCTTCCGATCGCCGTCGTATATGTATTTTTCTCTCGTGACAACCGCACCGCAAACCCACTTCCGACCGCGTGGATAACCTTGCCGCATCTCCGCTTTCACTAATGTGATTCAGTACTAAATAGATAGCTAATAGATAGTGTGAAGAAATCACAGTTCCCGGACAAAGAGAAGATTGAGGCTTCATCTGCGCACGATCAATACCATCTGCTACAACCCTGTGATCATCAAGGTTAGTGCGCTTGCTCCCTCAATTGTCCCCGCCTTAAACCTATCCCGCAACCTACTGTCCACACATCCTGAATCCGCTGGGCATCATTGAACCAGATCCACCACAGGATAACTGTAATGTGTTTTCTTGTGGTAGAGCCACGCAGCTCTTCCCGCTGCTGAATGGGCCGGCTCGAACCGGGTAATTACCACGACCTCACAGAAAAT